>CM069450.1:27242400-27446533 GCA_035610835.1 Ophiura sarsii | reverse complement strand
ACATAATTGCTTTACTACTCAAGATCAAATAGATAGTATGAATTTGTTTGGTTAATTAGTCAAATTAAATATCTTAACAATACAATAATTATCTTAAAGATCTATTTTAAAACAAAGCTGGATCTTTGCACCGAAAAACAAACCAGTAATTTTTGCAAGATATCCCCAAATTCTACCTGGTATGTGTGGTTGAGGTTGGGATAGCTCCAAAAACGTCTCAATTATTACTGTTAAGGTTCAAGAATGAGACTGAAGTGTTATTTACCGGTCTACTTACAACACTTGATATCATACAAATTGCTAACACAATGTTATATTGTAGATACTGCGTTTTTCCTTTGGGAATAAGACACATTTGCAGTTACTACGTTTTTACTTTGGGAAGTAGCAAAATTTACATATTGCTTTAATACTCAAAATCATATAAATATTATCCATATTTTAGGTTCATGCTAACATTATTTTAAGAATTTTTTTTATAACAAAGCTGGATCTTCAGAAACACCGAAAAACATTAAAAAACGGTATTTTTTGCGTGATATCCCCAAATTTCACGGGGTATGTGGGTGGTGTTGGGGATAGCTCCGAACACATTTTATTGTTCCTTTTACGGTTCATGAGAAGGAGACTATAGAGTTGTTTACAACGCTATGATACTTGAAACACATTGTATTTAACATAAAAAAATGCTAATACAAGTTTGCATGTAGATACTGCGTTTTTCATTTGGGAAACTGCAGATTAACAGTGCAGTTTCTACCTTTTGTCTAATAACACAAAGAAAATAAACAAATACCATTATGTTGGTAAGTACATGTATGAATAAAGATGGTTGTATTACCAGTACTTGTACCATAGTTGAATTCTTGAATTAAATAAACTCTTTAGAGGCACTGCAAGAAACACATAAATGTATTTTTCTCAGGTCATCAAAAATGTAGTTACTGCGTTTTTCCTTTTGGGGCAGTAATAAGGGTTCCAAATCGAGCACTTCCGCACTGTTGATATCAATGAAAGTCACTGCGGTACGGTACCTTAGAACCCTGGTTTCGTTGTACACACCTTAACAATAATACTTATTATGCTAGTCTTAGAACTTCTTATATATAGGTAGATGTTCCGATTGAATGCCCGATTTTGAACTTGGGGTTTTCTTTTCTACATGAAGGGTCGTCCTAAATAAAGTCATATTTCAAAGTTTGAGTTGCATAATTCGAATGGTTCTTATTTTAGGAGCGCAAGGTGACATTACATTTCCCCATTGAGTAGAACACAACCTGGCCGGGTGGTTAACCACCTTTGGCAGCGATTAACTGCATTTTGGTCTATGAACGTCTAACCAATAAATGAAACATATCACGCGCCAAACATTTTACGGAAACAATTAGAAATACATGGGTTTTCTTCTTATATCAAAATATGTCAGTTGGTCTACATACAATGCTATGATGGGTCTCTATACAATTAAATGGCAAAAAAAGGAGCTTAAGTGATCGAAACATCCACCTTTAAAATGAAAATTATGCAATATACAGGTCATCTCATACGTGTCAAGGGGGTATCAGAATCTACGTGGTCGGTCACACACTTGTTTTTGTACATTATATTTGACAGTCATACCCCCCCCCCCCCCCCCCCACCCCCACCCCCCCCCCCCCCCCCCATGTTAAAGTTTTCGACAAATTGGATTTAGATATCACTACCTGATATTAGGAGCATATATAAATACCATGACAACGGATAAGAGAACATTTATAAAACGCGTGTTATTTTAGACAGTGAGAAAAAAAGATTAACTTATATTATGACTATGTTATCTACACCATTCAATTCTGAGTATACATGTATCGGTGTAGTTCACCATTCTTAGATGATTTTCATTAAATTTATCCTTTAAAAAAATGAACAATTAGATTATAAAGCTATCAAAATAGACAGAATCACAATTTTGCTTGATAAAACGTTCACTACTACTAATGATATAGAATAAATTACATCAAACAAAACGACTCTAAGTCTCAATATTATTTACCATATCTTCAATGTGTAACCTTCACATATGATCGATCAGAAGTTAAACTGGAGCCTGGATACATACTTTACTTTAAAAATGTTTTGACATTGATTATAGCGTCCAATTGCTTGAACTCTTTTTGACTTCTACTATACAATGGTTAACATTATGGTTGAATAGGTTCGGAATTTATATTCTGAGTAACAGAGCGATACGATTCCTAATTACTTAAATATCATGGTTTTAGAGTGAATTTAGCGTGAAAAGCTAGCAGGACAGTTCATTTTTCACTCTTTAATATAAAGAAGAAAAAAAATTGTATTCATTAATTGTATAAGGCCATGTGTTTTGAACTGACCACCCAAAAAGGGTGGCGGCGTTGCATTTTTGGTGACGAATCATCCATCTCTCTCTAATAACTCAACAACTATATGTGGTAGAGCTATGGTTTAGGTGTCATTTGAAAGCTTATTTATCTAGCTACACTGTGTGAATAAATCAGGTATTTCTATAACTGTTTGGCTGAGATATGATTGATTATATTTCGTAAGTCAGGGGTGGCGGCGGTGGCGGTGGCGGCGGTGGCGGTGGCGGTGGCGGCGGTGGCGGTGGCGTCGTGTACAATCTCTATGGGAATATAGAAAATGTTCCCAATTCTACGTTCAAATTATAATAACTCCTCATTTCTGTATGGTACAAACATGATTTTGCTCTCATTTTATAGATTGTTTTATATTCTATAAGTTTCTGTTTTAACAAACGTGTCAACTCTTACGTAACAGTTGTAATCACGAATCGATTGCATTGTCCTTGGCTTTTTCTCTATTCACTACACAGTGAACTTGCCCTAATTCATCGGTTTTACATACATGACTATAACAACAAAATTATTCAACCGATTGTCATGATTATAGCAACATTATACATTTTTGGAAAGCTCTCGAATAGGGGAATTCAGAAATCTTGCTTAAAATAGGATAGGGTGAATAGCCAAAAAAATATATGTGTAAACTCTAATTAATTTGAAATGTAAACGTTTGTGCTCATTTACTTCCCAATATAGTATATTTCAACAAGTTACCCTTGACAACCATTATGTTCTGATGGGTAAATTGCATGAGGAATAAAAATATTGAGCTTTAATCAAAATATGAAAAAAATCGATATTTTTTTAACATTCTTAATCACAACATGTTACCATTAGGTCTTATGCAAATTCCAATCGCATATTTAGATTCCTTGTGAGATTACCGTTCATAAAATATATACTTTTTATGGGGTAGAACAAGTAGTTATTGCGATATGCTAATTCGAATCTCAGATGGTGTAAAATGTAAAAATCTAGACATGCAACGGGAAGGGTGGCGAGTTCAAAACACATGGCCATAATCAACTCATTCATTTATAAATTCGTTGACCCAATAACATTCATTGGGTTTTGTACATTAAAAAGGTGTAGGCCTTTAACATGATTGTCTCATGGATGAGTAAATGCATGCATACATATTAAGATAGGTAAAGATTTCTCATTAAATATTTGGAATTTGTTACTTTTCGCCACCGGCTTTCTGGACATAACGGGAAGCCTATTTGTTTTAAATTAGCAGAGAACAATAAGCGTATTGTCTAAAATTCATTATTTAATTTTGTATACCCCTGTCAAGAAAGTACACTGGGAGATCAAATTATCAGATCAATTTAAAGTTACAACTAACAAAGAAAGCATATAAGATATTAATAATCTGAATTAACCAATTTCATTACAGTAACTAGTCTTGATCTATATAGGCCTAGTGAAAATAGAGAGTTTATTAATACTAATTGGAATATGTAAACAATAGAGGACTTATTTTAGTGGCATAAAATATATTCCAAGAAATAAAAATATCAATCAATAAGTAATAAATTAGTAAAATGTATATAATACGAGGGTCATTCAATAAGTTATACCTCCTCCCTTATAACATTGCTAATATGAATGTCAGCCTCGTGACATTTGTCATAATTATTATATAGTTCTGTATCATACCTACTCATTTGTAGTAAATGATAATTAATATCTGTTTTACTTTTCATATGATGCGGTCGAATCCGGAGAGAGATTTTGGACAACGGATCTCAATGAATGATCTCTGATAAAAGTATAGTTTTATCATGTATGAATGAGATTGTAAGCAATATTTTAATAGTGCTTACAATCTCATTACAACTCTTATAGGCTCAAAAATAGTGTAATATCGCAACTCAAATGTATTGCAATGCCTTTGGTATACTGGAATACTGATAATCAGTATAATTTTCGTTGTTACAACTCAAGCCACAGTGATGCTTCGACGTTAAATATTTAACATAATAGTCACTTTATGGGTTTTCATTATGTGCCACCGTCAGAATAGTCAATCAGATAGTAAATAATAGAAAATTATCTCTTTGGGAGACTTGTAATTCCTCTATTTAGTCCGGTATATTGAAAACAACTTGATTCTTATGAAAGTTAAATATGCCTTTTGCAGGGTGCTCTAGGGGAGGGGTAAATTTATGGTTGTCCCGACCTGGTTCTGGTTAATCAGAGGGCACAATCTTTCCAAAAAAATCAGTCACATTTAATGTTTATGGTCTCTGTTAAAGAGATCTGACATTTCGAACGGTTATAATGGACCGATAGGTATGCTTTACCTCTTACAATAGATCAAATGAATAGCACTTCGGTGATTATTTGTTGTTTTTCATCCGTTTCCGTCACACTAAATGTAAGGTTTGTTTTCACTACACCTCTAGAAAAGTACAACCAGTACTCAGATCAATTTACAATGAATTTGTAGCTGAGGTTCCAAGCTACAATTGTGTGATATTTCATAAAACTGGCTTATATAATAATGAAGTTATGAGGTAGGAGGTAGAACTTATTGAATGACCCTCGTATGTAGGCATTAATATCACTTAATGTACTTCAAATTTTAAAAAAAATGAAATAAAATAAGATATGCAAATGATGGGAATTGAACTCGTGTCCGCCGATTACAATCAATGCTTCTGTTATTAAAGGGCATTGAAATTAGTTTGAGTGTTGCCTTTTTATATGAGTAGCGACGTTAAGGGGTTTCAAAATGGTTTCGTGCTTTACGCCATCAATGGTCCATTTGAGAGGTGCTTGGACGAGCATGGGTAGCGGTTTTGTGAGAGCGTGACCTTCGGGGTACAGTTCAAAATAGTGTACACTGGAATCCTTCCAGCAGACCCAACAAAGACGATTTCCTGTGCACTCTTTCATGCTTAGTATCACAACACTGCCAACGGGCTTTTCCCCAGAATAAGCAGTGCTGCTGCCAAACCTGTATTGAAATAATTAACACCTTCTAAATACCATGCATTTGTATTATTTAAAATATAAAAAGGGTATTTAGGGGAAAACGAGAGAGGACTGAATTGAAGTCACGCCAATTGAACTACTAAGATCCTCGTTTGATAACATTAAAAGCCGTTACATTGCAATGTAATGTCACTTGGAACCAGTAGACACTGTTGACAGAAACCAGTCGTGTGATGAAAGTGAAGCATGCTGGTGTTGCTCAAGAAATCTTATTTAGGAAGACTTACACTGTACGCTGAACACTGTTGAAAAGCGCCACTTTTTTCGGGGAAAAAATGAGGTATTGTGACTGTTTTCTGAAAAGTAAACATGATATTGAAAAGGGGTGAATTTGTGGGGGTAACCAATCGTTATCCATTTTGATAAGTGTTTCAACTTCTTTAAACGTCTAATAATGTGTGGAACTATTTAAACAAATGTGATCTAATTTTAGGGGCGGTAGGATTTACTTCTTTTGAACGCTTTTGTTGGACAATATATTCGTATGGTGCAATATAGTGCAGTGCTAAATGCGGTTAACGTTTTGCAATGTTATGGTTGCTATCATTATTTAAAAAAAATTAGTTATATCATTTATTATCATTATTACATAAAATTTAATTATTATAATCTTCTTATTTCTCTTCCCTAAAGATCATAGGCAATTTGATCAGTTATTGGAAAGAAAATGCATCCTACTTACACAGTTGCTGTGTTTGGAGTTTTACTCGTGTTCGGAGGCGTAACAAACGTAGTGTCCTTCTCAGCCGGTCCAGTTCCACAAGGCTTTAATACTATTTGCTCTACATTGGACCCATCGGCAAATCATGGAACCTCTACGGGTACCGATGCATATCAGATTTTCGGGAGTGGGAGTACTTATTCTACATCCACCGGAGTTACAGGTAAGTTACATTTTACAACATGTTAGGACCTGCTTCAACACAAAGGCGCAAGCTTTTGCAAACAAAAAACACCCATAATTGAATTTGTTAGGCCTGAATTCCAATTTACACTGTGTGTAAAAATATAAAATGCATGTTATTTCTGCAAGGCTCTTTGAGCATTTGGGCTGGAAGATGCGTAAAATGCATTGTGGAAAAAGTAGGCATGTATCTGATCCAATCAGATTCGTTAATCAGTAAACATGCATGAGTGTGACGCAACGTTTAAAGCCAGGTGCCATGCTTGGATTGTCAACTTTCCAATTTGGTGAAGAAAATGCATGGGAGAAAAGTGCATGCATAACATGCAATGCACCGTGTAAACTGTGCTTTAGTTTCTAAACAAGGTTACAATTTATGTTTGATGATGTAGGTCTATGACATGAGGGGTATCCCTATATCGCAAAGTAAGAGAACGATCAGTGGCCCCCGGGCAGTGGCCTGTCTAGAAGGATATATAGTCACCTGGAGCTATAGTCCGGCCTGCAAGGTAAAGAGACAAGAATACGATGAAAAAAGAAACCCCGTCCAAACGATCGAATCTAGCTGAGGGGTCCGTTTTCCCGCAGAACAGAGTTTTCCCGTCAACTTACCCCATATTTACATTCTTTCAACAGTTTTTCTTGTCGGCTTCAACAACGTTCAATTCAGTGGTTTCATGGTACAAGCTCGTCAAGTAACAGGTGGTGCTATTGTTGGTACCTGGTCTAATGTTCCTGCAGGAACACAGGGCATAGCCTGTAACTTAGTAACAGGAACAACTTATAACTCCCAGACTTTGGGTCGATGTGCAACTGGCGCCCAATGTGGGGTAAGTGCAACGATGTATATTACAAATGACCATTTCTAAAATAATTTCGAGGGTAGACAACCAGAAAGACATAGTAACTCCCTTTTTTGTCATTTAGAGATATTGATCCAAGAAAATCCTTTGCAACTAAATAATTTTAAAGACCAGAATACTAACTTTGAAAAGTGCCCCATTATCCAAAAACAACTTTGTAACACATAACTCAATGGAATACATTAAATACTGAACAGTTTGATGTAAATTATTAAAACACATTGTCTCACAATTGCCATCTCTCAGTTACATATTTCTAATTGTCAACTGTCGACTCCTTCTAGTAAATATGTTCTTATTCAAAATGTGTTTGGTTTTTTTTTGTATATAAAGAGCAAATGTGAACAGACATTAACAAGGTTAATGAACCGAGTGAATAGAAATCAAACTGGTAACTTTCGACAGAGAGCTCTGAAATGCCAATCAATTGGTTCACTGAAACTCAGAAAATATGTACGATACAAGAAACACAAATGGGCAGGAGTTAAAAATGCCAATAATAGTGACATGAAAATAAAATTAAAGCCCAAACAAAGAGAACAACATCAAAATATAAATAAAACAAAAACAAAAAATTAGTACCTGCCTGAAATCAGACAACCAGGCAACTACACATTAATATCAATTTTCGACAAATTTAAGTGACAATTCGTGTGGAGTAGCAATGCACTGAATCTTACTATAATTTGTCTAATGGTGTAGGGGTGTATGTACACACAGAACAATAATTACACAGCTTGTGTAAAATAGTACATATTTCCCATGTACGTATAGAAGTCCATAATTTCTATGTAAAAAATGACATAATATGATATATGTAAAATTTTACTTATTAATTAAGTTAAAATTTACTCGATAATTATGCTTCACCAGTAACATAACTATTATGTAAAATGCATCATTAATAGTTATGTAAAACATAGAAGTCCATAATTTATGTGAAAACTACCTAATGTGAATTATGTAAGGTTTTACTTATTGATTATGTAAAACCTTACATAATGTGAATTATGTAAGGTTTTTACTTATTAATTATATAAAATTGTGTAAAATGTTACATAATTAATAAGTAAAACCTTACATAATGTGAATTAGCTTGCTTACTTGCTTGCTTAAGGCGTCCCGAAGGGACGGACTTCTGTGATGGCCTTCCATACTGGTCTTTCAAGCATGCAGTTTTTCATGTCCTGCCTAGTTAGTCCTGTATCCTCTGATAAAAGCTTGATGTAATTCTTTCGTGGTGGTCCTCTAGCCTTGTGTCCATGCTTGGGTTGCCACAGGAGAACTTTGGAGACTGCTTCCTCTTCCCTTCTGGCACAGTGGCCGGCAAATTTTAATCTCCTCCGTCTTAGCCTCTCTGATATTGGTAGCAGGTTCCCATATAGATTTTTGTTGGTGGTGTGAGATTGCCATGATACATTAGGTGCTTTTCTTAAGAGGCGAGTGTAGCAACCATCCAGCGCTTTTCTCATTTTAGCTGTTAGTGTCCAAGTCTCAGCTCCATAGGTCAAAACAGATTCAACAGTGGTGGTAAACAGCTTTATTTTCAGGTTTCTTGGGAGTTTACTGTTCCATATTTTTGTCATGCTGTTACAGGCTTTCCAAGCTTGAGCCTTTCTTATGTTGAAATCTTGTTCACTACTAGCAATCCAGGCACCAAGGTATTTGAAGTCTTGGACAATTTCAAGATCATTACCATCCAGTGTTTTAATTGGTGTTGGAGCTTCTTTGTACAGCATTGTCTTTGTTTTTTTGGCGTTCATCCCAAGACCAACTGTAAGCGCAGCTGCTTCCACCAGATGTAGTAGTTCTTCTGCATCCCGTAGATTGTCAGCAAGGAGAGCAATGTCGTCTGCGAAGTCGAGGTCTGTAATTGTCTGCGGCCCTATTCTTCTACTTTGCCTGGGAACAAGTGTGAAGCCTAGTTGCTCTTCTTTTCCTGCCAATGCCTTCCTCAGTACATAGTCTAGGATGATTATGAACAAAAACGGTGCTAGTGTATCACCCTGAAGAACCCCTGCTTGTATTTCGAAGTCCTTAGTGATGCCATCTGGAGAAGTAACATGTGCTTTGGTTTGTTGGTATGTAAGTCCAATGGCAGCCACTAGCCTCTCTGGTACACCATAGGCTCGTAATATATCCAACATCTTACCACGATGGACGGTATCAAATGCTTTTTTGAAGTCTATGAAGACTAATGCTGCAATGAGGTTGTTGTTCTTAATTTCCTCTACTATCCTTCTTAATGCCAGAATTTGAGACACTGTTGATCTACCTGGGCGAAAACCATTTTGATTGATTCGTAGAACCGGGTCTAGGTGAGGTCGAATTCTGATCTCGTTGATAAGGTCCCAAGATGCTTTATGCTGACAGTTTATGTTGGAGTTTTCTACTTGCTTGATCTTCCTTCCTAGGATCTCTTCATTTACCATCTGGTATGTGCTGCTTAGGCGGTTCTTCTCAGTTTGCAGCTCCGATCTTGATATACATGATCCCTCCTGGATGTCAATGAGCTGAGCCTTTTGCAGTTTTTTCCTGGCTTCCTTAATCCTAGGGTCATTCCAAATGGCTTCTTTGGAACGCTTGGGGGCTTTTGGGATCAGTTTATCTGATGCTTCCCTGTTTGATTGTATGAAACATTCATAGGCCGATGTGGAATTCTCATCACAGCTCTTGTGTAAGACACTAAATCTGTTGCGTACCTCTACAGTGTAACGATCTTGTAGCTCAGCATCCTGTACAAGTTGTTTCCAATCATATTTTACTTTCCTTGGTGGTGTTTTCCCATTTGCTCTGAGACTCAGTCGTACCTTTGCTGTTACAATGCGATGATCTGATCCCACACTAGCAAATGAGTTGAATGCACAAGAGTCGGTTACGCTATTCCTCCATTTCCTTCTTACTAGTATGTAGTCCAGTTGAGCTTTAAAACCAGATGGCAAGTTACATGTCCAGAGCCTGGCAGCTTTCTTTCTGAAACAGACATTTGTTATAGTGAGATCGTTTTCCATTGCCAAATTGTGAAGCATTTCTCCATTACTGTTGGTTCTTTCATGGTAAGAGAACTTGTAGTTGTCCTTGCCAACCCGGGCATTGAAATCTCCCATTACGCTGAATTAGCAGACATGGCAGCTCTATGTGTTCGGCCTATTTACATGACCGTGTGTCTTCATCACCATGTATTGTTAGTGCATCTATGTTTTGTCGTCAATTCGGCTCTCTAGATTCTGTGTGCTATAAGATATGACCTACACATACAATGTACTCACCGTTAAATATTTCGTCTATTTCTTCAACAAATCCTCTTTGTTTTAGCACTCCACACACGCGGACACGATATTGTTCGCCATTCTCACGTTGTCGTAATAAGTATTTTTACACCGTAAATTGTGTATTCAAAGATTATAGTTTACATGGTACATATGTATAAATTCGCCCTTTTTACATATTTTACCGGTAAAAGCATTTTTATTATTTTATTAACATTGTTTTTTCTTACATATTTATTTTTTACATAGTGTTTTCTGTCTGTATGTATGTGAGGAAACCGGACCTCTTCCTCATCGATCATGAAATCATGAAGTGTTTCATTTTGGAAGTTTCATGCCCATTTGATGCTTTCATTGAAGAATGTTACAACACCAAGTTCTTGAAATACATGCCCAATTTTGCGACCCATGTTCGTATGTGTTAATTCACCGGGGTTCTGTCTGGTAGGCGCTATCTTACTATAGCGGGAGCCCGTTCGAAGAACGGGAGTCCCGCTAGTAATAATAAACACCGCAAAAATAGAAACCATTAGGGTAATATTGTTACCAGCAACCTGATAAGTTCATTGATACTAAATAGACCTTTCGAAAAAGTTTGATTGCATTTTGCACGGGAATTTTGCTACAAGTATCATCTAAGCATGCTAAGTTTGATAACGATTAAATGCATTTTTGTATGCAGCCGCACTTTTCAAAACAAAACAAAATGAGTGGGATCTACCTGATTGAAAGATTGCACCATGGTGACGCTGAAAGCAATCGGCAGAATAAATGAAATATAACGAGTTAAAGCTTTTACTTACATATTGACCGACCCTCGTGTATACGGCAATTTATACTTTTGACGTAATATCTTTTTTATATTCATGGATTTTACTTGTTCTCTAATTCATTTCTTTATGTCTACATATTTTGTATTTTAGGTTCATCGATCAATTTAAATATCTGAAAATGTTGATTGACCCAACGACATCTATTTTCCTGAACATTTTGGCGAATTTCTCACTTGTTTTGAGGGTACTTTAGCAAACCTCTACCTCAATGACCCATTTTTAATCGTTCACTATTACCAAAAACGGCCCAAGGTTCGAAAGTGTCAGTCTTACACCCATATTCAATTCATGATAGATTGATTACATTTCAACAATGGAGCATTGTTATTAGGAAGGATGATTCTCATGACAGATCGTACATTCTGATATCGAACTTTTAATGTGTACTATCTGTTGTCAATGTTGCAGAACACATGGGGTCATAGTTCAAATGCTGGTCAAGCAACTGCGAGTGCGACGTGGACCGCTACTGGAAACCACGGAGCCGTTGAATTTGTGTAAGTTTATATTCTCATTACCTATAGCGCTTTATGACACATACAGGTCTTTACAGGGTGTCTCAAAAAGGTGTATCATGTGAAACATGATTTTGTTAGGCCATGGAAATATATTACAATTGTTCGCGAAATAATAGTAATGATGTTCAACAATATTTGACTTGACTTACTTGACTTATGGCGGGTGATATTCCCGAACCACGATGCCTCTCCAAATCTTCCTATCCAACATAGCTGTCTTGATTTCTTCTACCTGCAATCCTGTGTCACGCTTTAGTAAGTCAATGTAGGTTAGGGCTGGTCTACCACGCTTTCTAACTCCATGTTTTGGTACCCAATGTATGATTTTGGAGACCAGCTCATTGGACCCTCTGAAGCAATGTCCTGCAAATCTTGATCTACGCTCCCTGATCTTGTCCGAGGCTTTGGGCATATCCGCGTACAGGTCCTTATTTGTCACATGCTGTCTCCAGTTGATGTTGAACACAGTTCTAAGCATTCTAGTGTAACATCCGTCCAGCTGTTTACTAAGCTTTGGGGTGACTGTCCATGACTCACATCCATAGAGGAGGACTGATTCTACAGTAGCTATGAACAGTCTTTCTTTGAGCTTTCTGGATAGTGATTTGGCCTTCCATAACTGACTGAGTTTGCCACAAGCTCTCCATGCAGCTGCTTTGCGTGTTTTGATGTCCTTTTCAGTACTGTTCATCCAGGCTCCAAGGTACTTGAAGTCCTCCACTTTGTTAAGCGGAATCCTAGCTCCTCTTCTTTGCCATCTATGGCCTCTCTTAGGGCGTAGTCGAGCACAATGACAAAGAGATATAGAGCCAAGGTGTCACCTTGTAGTACTCCAGCCAGTATTTTAAATTCCTCAGTTTCCCCATCAGGTGATATAACCTTTGCCTTGGTGTCCTTGTATACCATATTCAACAATATTTAATGTGCCATAAAACCAACAATTCTATTCATTTTGGAGTTTCCGTTATCAAATTATGGCCAATCTACTTAAGCATGTTCAAAAGCGCCTTGGCCAGTTTTTGAGTGAAGAGAGCCCTTTTATTAGAATCCTCATTCAGTGTGTGATTGAACATAAGTGTCGTTGTATGAATTTGTCAAACACTGTAACTTTCAAACTATTTATGTATTGTACATAAAAGTATACACTTTTTTGAATGAAATGAGTCGGGGAATCCTTTTTTCGTATCAAAAATCGTGATATTTATATTTTTGCCCAAAAATGCCTCTTTTTTGCCTAAATTTTACAAACAACCTAACAAAATAATTTGTAGGTAAAAAATTCTAAAATTTTACAGAAAGCATCTTAATTCAATTATCTAGGACACGTTTTTGTGTTGGGGTAACTGGTCCGTGCCAAGTAAAGTTTTCAGTTAGTGGTAATTGGCCTTTTCTTGAGACATTTTTTAACAATCATTATATGTTTTATGTAAACAGTTACATGGGTGATATTTTCATAGCAATTCCATAAATATTTACACGAGCTTTAATCTTTTATATCATGAAATATGTTTAACCGGACCAGTTGCCCCATCCTCCCCTAGTTGAATTTGAAAAAAAACAAAACATATTTTCATCCATATTATCCATGATATACCATACAATATTTGAATTTTAAACAATACATTGACATCCTAAAATCATCATCGGAATCACAAAGGCAGTTTTTTCAGTTGAAAGCCATTTTCTTGTTCAAAAGTGGCCAAAGTGGGATTGGCACTCTTGTTATTATATTTCGGTAGTTCGGTGGTGAAATTCATTTGTTATTTTACGGAAATCCAGTTATATTACGTCATTGTTTGTGTCTCTGATATGGTAAACATTTGGCGCATGCGACAAATATTATTTAAGTGGGACGATGTTAATTTATATGGAAATTTTTATTAACCTCGCTAGTTACTATTCTGATCTAACTATCCTGATCTTACTATCCTGTTTTGCTCTCAAAATTACATCGCTAGTTATTTACGCTGCAGTTAGGGCATAAGTACTAGCGAGGAGGTAGCTTACCTCTCAAGGAAGTTACGCCAATGTGGTGCACTCGGCCGAAAGTGTATTTGATAGAGGAATAATAGGCTTACCAACAGTCCAGTTTTTATAAAACAAAAAGACATAGGATGTATATGTTTTCTATTTTACATGGAAGGTCATCCTTAAATTTGTCACATTCCAAAGTTTGAGTTGCATAACTCCAATAATTTTAGAAGCACAAGGTCACACAACATTTGCCCATTGAGTTTTAGGTCTACACAAACTGGCTGGTGGTTAACCACATTTCGCAGTAATTCACCACATTTTAGCCTATAATTTCTAAATGAAACATTTCTGGCCCCTAAGATTTAACCGACATAATGAGAACATTATTGGAATTCTTCTGACATCAGAAAATCTTGATGTAAAAAAAAATCATAGGCCCAAAAAGTGATCGGAACATACACCTTTAAGTTTCTAACTCATGGTGCACTTTTTTTGAGACACCCTGTATTATTAAATGGTTTTCATATTATGCTTAGCCAAATTGTATGTTAACTGATCCACCCTATCCATCATTATCATTCATTCGAGAATAATAGTAATTTGGTTGACAACTTGTAATGTAGGGCTTCGTTTAAACACTTCCTCAAACAAACTGACATACGGTTGTCCCTAAAATGGTGCACGCGTTACAGGCTATTGCTCTCATTTTCTATTATTAGCTCCAGGGTAATTGAATTGACTTTTAAATGAATACAAAACAACAATAAAATAAACGCATGCCTTACTACCGTCATTAATGATGTTTGGTGAACCCTGATTGCTGAAAAGGGAAAAAAGGGTTCATGTTAACATTTACTTGGGATAAAGCTGTTGTTTAATATTGTGATTTAATATGTATGGATACTGGGGTTAATTACATGCAGTTTACACTAATAGACTTGTAAAGAAGCTGTTGTTTTAGTATAAATAGTTGCGATTTCAGTAATGTTTGTAAAGACTCACCGGGTTATATACTGTAACTAACAATTTAGAAATCGCAATTTAAGGCCTTGACAGAAAATGCCTATTTGATATGAATGAATATGCTAAACACTTTGATGACAGCATTAAACTATAAACCAAAGAACGACAACACATCTTGACAGTGTGCGATACATTATAACATTGGGAAGATAATTGTAATTATAATTAGTTAGAAGAAAAGTAACAACTGAAGTTAATAATGATTTTGATGATGGCATCAAACTTTACACCAAAGCCGGCAATAGAGGGCGACAACGTTTTTTGATGTGCGCTTTTTGATCACAATTTGTGGATGTATTTTGTATGTACACTATGGATGTAATGCTCTTTTTAGGAGATTACGTTACCAGCCAACTAATTGTTATTATTAGACACACAGTTTAACTATCGTGATACGCGTAGCATTTAACTTTTCAATCTCAATTAGAAGCTCTTGCTTTCTGAATTAATTTATAAGGACTAATAAGTGTCTCTGAGTTGATGCGCTAGTCATTTAAATGATTGCATCAAGTACTGAAGCCGGCAAGAAAGGGACATTATGTCCTCGTGAAGTGATCTAAACCGTTACGATCGACAAACAATTATAAAATCGAAATCACATGAAAATGTATTTCTATATAGGTCTTTTCGTATCGATATAGTGCGCTGTCTCAAATAAACACATGCCTCTCATTGAAATATGAACGATTAATTATGACGCTTACAATTACAACAACAAGAATCAAATGCGACCTACTATAATAGATGCATGCATGCCTCTAAAGATACTGAAATGTGTACCCAAAAAGGTAATTGGACTTTATTAAAAAATATATTTGGATTTTATTATCGCGTATTGTTGTGTTAACCAACTACGAAGTGGCTCCGCACGCGATCGGAAAGTAGGCCTAGACAGTGTTCTATTATTATATTGTCCTTTATGCAAAATACAATAGGTTGTGATACCATACATTTTTGTCAAAAAATAAAGACATTATCTATCTAACCGTGAAATGTATTCAATCAAGTTGCTACCATGTCTGGTTAAAATACAAAATGTATGAAGTCAAACAAATAACCATACTGACAGTTAAGGGCCCCGAATAAGGACTTTGTGAAGTATACTTTTCGGAAACAAATGTGACAGTGTGTCTGGGTTTCTATGTGAAACAACTTTTACTATGTGTTTTTAAGTTTCTGCATGAAAGGTGTGTTTATTATCCTGCCTGTACATGGTCACAGGTCACTAATAGGTATATCAAATAAGGTGGGGCCGTTTCAAAAAATCCTTAAAATCGTGATACGTGTCTCTATTTTAAATAGAAGTTGTCAACAAAACATAACATTTCTGGTATCATATTAAAGACAATTTATCCAGCTACCGAATAAAAAAAGGATTAAAGCCACATGTTTAGCAACAGTGAAGTTATCAATCTAAACGTCGAGTGAGCCAAGGGTGGGACCGGTGGATGAGGCGCCGGTGGATGAGGCGCCCATGGGTTTCTACACAAAATAGCGGAAAACTAGAACTTTTGAAATTGATGCCATTTTAAAAGTATACATAGGAAAGTTTTCAAACTTCTCATATGTGTTAATAACATATGCCTGCTACTATGAATAATAATATTGAATTGTTATCTAGACATTCTCTACTAGAATATGATGTTCAATTCAGGGAGTGTTTTAATGTAAAAAATACACAGTTTTATTCATTTTATTGATTAAACAATGGCCAAATCGCAGTCTCTCTATTTCATTTGTGTGACTCTTCGGTCCTTTTCTACCCTGATGGATAGTAAAACATTTAACTAAAAAAGCCAGAAGTGTTTCTTCACAGAATTGTTCATAGATTTATGAAAAATTTGCTATTTATACCTATTTTGGACCACCCTGTATTCAAAATAAAAGGAACTTTATTGATATTCACGTAGTTCATTTTGATAACCATTTTCCTTTAAATTAAATAGTCCATGCTAACTAAATTTCATAGAATATTATATACAAACCTTCATTTTATGCATTATTTCATCATAATTTTAGACACCCTGTACTTTTCCTGTGTACATTTTGGGCAGGTGATTTTTAGCAAATTTGGTAGCACCTTCTGCGGTTGTTCTGATTTTGGTGACTATCTTCAGCTAAACCCTAATTGTACAAACTATCAAAAAACGATCAACTTTTTTATGTTCCACCCTGTAAAAATGTTACACACCCTGTATAATTTGATTCTTTTTTACAAAAATGAAAAACCTTGAATCATAAGCTTTCCAACAATATATAGTTTGTGGGTCATTAAGTATGTAAAACTTAAGTTTTGTCCCGTTTAAGAATTGGTGCATTTCTCAACATTATTAGAAGTGAAACATTTTTTGGACCAGTTTGTGACTTCTGACCACATGGAGCTAAAATAGGCATTTGAATTTTGAATGTGGCTTTTGAAAGTATTGATTTTAATTATATAATAGCGATGCCCCGGATTGAAAGCTGCCAATTCTCGGACGTTACAATAACAGTGGATAAACAAGAGAGAAGTGCGAGTGAATTCACAATGCTGTGGTACTGTTACAACAATTGTATCTTTTAGTGCGTTGCATGTTTACCTTATAAACTGCTCACAAAAAGTATCGAAACACTTAGAAATGATCCAATATATAACGGCTCGAAAGGGTATGCATTAATCGAAGCAAATAACCAAGTGCATAATTTTGTTCTGCGTATTTTGACACCTCGATCGATGAGATACGATGTTGCGGAGCGGAGTTATTGTCATTTCAATGGTCGTGGGTCCAGTTTCAAAAGTGACAATCACCCTATACAAAGAGGTTTGCATCACTGTTTAGAATGATCAGATTCGTGATTTTCAATAGGGATGAGTGTCACCTTGGAAACTGGACCCACGATCATTGAAATGACAATAACTCCGCTCCGCAACATCGTATCTCAACGATTGAGGTGTCAAAATACGCAGAACAAAATTATGCACTTGGTTATTTGCTTCGATTAATGCATACCTTTTCGAGCCGTTATATATTGGATCATTTCTAAGTGTTTCGATACTTTTTGTGAGCAGTTTAGAATGCAACCATGATGATTTTAATATTATAAGGAATAAGCAGGATAGTATACTCTTAATAAGGGGGCTGTCAAGTGTCGTTGTATGAATTTGTCAAGCACTGTAACTTTCAAACTATTTATGTGTTGTACATAAAAGTATACACTTTTTTAAATGAAATGAGCCGGGGAATCCATTTTTCGTATCAAAAATCGTGATTTTTATATTTTTGCCCACAAATGCCTCTTTTTTGCCTAAATTTTACAAACAACCTAACAAAATATTTTTAGGTAAAAAAATCTAAAATTTTACAGAAAGCATCTTAATTCAATTATCTAGGACACGTATTTTTTGTTTGCCTTTAAAAAAATTAGTTTCGAAATTATTGACCAAAAAGTGCTAAACAAGTGAATTTTGAGATTTTTTATCCCAAAATTCACATTTTTAGTACTTTTTGGTCAATAATTTTAGAGCAAAAATTATAAAGACAAAAAAAAACCCGTGTCCTAGATAATTGAATTAAGACGCTTTCTGTAAAATTTTAGAATTTTTTACCTAAAAATTATGTTGTTAGGTTGTTTGTAAAATTTAGGCAAAAAAGAGGCATTTTTGGGCGAAAATATAAAAATCACGATTTTTGATACGAAAAATGGATTCCCCGACTGATTTCATTCAAAAAAGTGTATACTTTTATGTACAACACATAAATAGTTTGAAAGTTACAGTGCTTGACAAATTCATACAACGACACTTGACAGGCCCCCTAATTATAGCAGGTTGCTCACGTGAAGTAAGATGCAATGTTGATTTGATTGTTTTTTTCCAGTGTATTTTCTCTATAATGTTGTTTTGGATATAGTTGGTTTTTACTTAATATTGTTTTGAATTTGTTTTGGATTTGCTTTATAATAATTAAGTGAAATGCAACAAGTGTATTACAAGTACAGCAACACACCATGTTTGTGTCATAATTCATGTTATTGGGATGTGTTTTTTGTTACACATAAACAACTCAAATTGTCTATGTGTTACAATACGATACTGGGAAACAATACATCATTTACATCATTTTTAAATTTCTTATAATACATATATATACACAAAGAGAACTTTTTAACCCCAAAATTGTAATTAATCTAAATCTAAATTCTTTTTGAATGATTTTTCAGACAAAATAATTTAGTCAACATTTGCATTGAAAATGGTATCGTAGAAAAACTTTGCTTGCTTACTGTATTTTAAGTTCTCCATTATGTGAACGTATGTGCATGAAAGAAAACTTGATTACAAACAACAAAAACCCAACAATTATGTTTGTTACATTTGGTGTCATGCACAGCTGGCTAACTTCAAAATTGTTTTTTTTTTTTAATATTGTTACTTTCACTTCGTTATCTGTCTTAATGTCTTCGCAATACATCAAAACACATATGATTCAAAGGAAAAAATCGTTTGAGAAAAAATTATAATCTTACCTGAATTACACGTAAGATCCAACACATTTTAGACCCCTCCTTGGGTGTTGAAACTGTTTTTATCAACCCATAACTTTCCCACCACCTACCAAGTATTTAAGAACGCACTCTTGTGTAGTATAGTAGGGATAGGACACAAGCTTTTGAAAACATAATTGTCAAAATCGGTCACATGTTTGCAGAGACAAACACCGCTAGCATTCTGAGTCACACGCGTCACTTTGTTCTTGAACATGTTGAAAGGCTCTGATAGATCCTATAGGTTATTGATAACGAAATGAAGAAAAATAGGATAATCATCAATCACGCAAACTGAAGCTAAATGGTCAAACCGGATTGTCAAAGCATTTTGATAAAAGTTGATTCTGCAGTTTGTGAATCATTAGACCCGAAATTAAGTCAGTGAATTTATGGATTTTGATCATGTAATACGAGTGATGCCAACAATGATAAGATTGCATTTGACCTAACAATCAAAAGTGTTATTTAATTAATCTATTTTCTTTAGGTTCTCATTTGAGATTCTGATATTTTCGTTTTTCAAAAACGTGAGAATTATTAAGAGATAATCCCGTACGTACCCCACTGTTCGATATGTAATTTTCCGGTTAAACAATTCAGTCTTCGCTTTCAGGCGCAATTGACCAATACAATTCAGTCAATAGCTAATGAATATTCATGAGGTATTATATTACCATGCTACATCACAGCATATCACTGCAAATCTACTTGACGAAAATGATGCAGAATAGCTAGGCGACAAGCTATTTTTCATTTACTCGCCATTATCATTTAACCCTCGTCCACCCGAGACGTTTTTATAACACTGCTACCTGAGGGGTGGTTACCCCCCCCCCCACTCCTAAAAAAACTCTAAACCGAGATGCAGAGTATGCTTATATGGGTACCATGGTATAGCTAGAAGTCCCTTATTTCCATACATACCAATAACAAGTATAAACATCTTCAAAATCCCGCCGTTTTCGCGGTACAGTAAAATATTTGCCAACATTGAAATTATCCCCAAAAGAGATCAAAATTTCATCGTTTTTTTGCTTATAAGTAATATAAGGGAAATGGTGTTTCTAAGGAATGGCATCCAGATTCGTACGGATTGAAAACCGTAGATCGGAGAGGGTAAACGCACTGGGACAAACGGACAGTTGTGTGTAGATAAACGGAATGCGGTTAAATATTGACCAACCAATACGTGTTTAGCCATGCTTAGCGAATGCATTGAACAACTCCCGTGAACGGACAGCCAGTGCGTTTACCCTCTCCGATCTACGGTTTTAATCCGTACGAATCTTGACGCCACCCCTATTATATACTATAATATATAGGACCATATATTTAAGACATTTTTCGAAATGGCGATTTAAAAAGAGTAAGGCGGCAACCCCCTTTTTGATACTATCGGAGTTTGACGGCTAACCCTAGCCCCTAATAAGGTCGTACCCTCAATTTGTTTTTGTCAAAATGAGCGCAAGGGATGTAAAAGCGATCACTTATACACCACAGGTCACTGTTCTTTGCGTTTTAGCGCAATCGGCAAACAATCCTAGGGGGGTGGGGGGGGGGGGGGGGGGTGTACCCACTTAAAAACGATTACTGGTTAGTGAATTATTGATGTTCATGACAATATTATGATGCTTTTATACGTACAGGGGAACATTCCAAACATCCGGCGGTGTCCGAACACGATTCACTCGGAATATTAGATCATCTCAAATCACATCAAGCATGTCAAGTAAGTCAAATGAATAAAGATGAGGTGACACGTGACCTTCGATGGAGTAGTCCAATTCATACACACCCTGTGGAATATATGACCCTAACCCTCGTCCGCCTGAGACGTTTTTGTAACACCGTTACTTAAGTGCTAAAATATTCCATACCGAGGTGCAGACTATGCTTATTCTGGTACCATATTATAGCTGCATGTCTCCTCTTTACATACATACCTAGACCAACCAAGTACAAACAACCCATCATGATTTCACTATGACGTCACGAAACATTGCGTGTATAAACTATGTTTAGATTAACTATGTTTTCGGGTGTATCCTGGGTGTAATTCATTCATGAGTTAGACTGATGTTAAGACTCTATAACTGAATAAAGCTGTCTAATCCTTTAATCCTTTAACACAGTTTAACACAGATTTCGTGCTAGGCTAATTCCGTGCACAATTACATGAAGGATCACCCGTTTTTCGAGCGAAACACATAGTTTATCTATCTAGAAACGCTGTTTATTGATAAACAGTAAAGTTATGTGTTTATCGTCGATAAAAACTGTTTCTCTATCGACTGATAAACGCTGTTCATCGACATAAACTATGTTTATTGAGCGAAAAACAATGTTGATCGATACACACAGTTTTTCGATCGAAACCCATTTAATTGTTGCCCATTACATAAAAGGCGCTTCGTGGATAAATGGGTAACATCTTTGACCCTCATAAGAACTTTTTAAAAACTACATTGTATAATAAATGCACGGCACTTCTCTTTCTGACTACAGCTAGACACACGCGGGTGTACTGCACTTACGAAAGCTCATTTGCATACTTGAATACTTCCAAATTCGGAATATCCTTGGTGTAAGACAGCACGGCACTATTATACCTATCACAACATCCTATCAGGGATACTATTAATTTTGGGATAGGAAAGTCCTATACTAACGTACGTAGCGAAAACGGACCCTTTTGCATATTTGAATAAATTATGGTAATCGTCCGGAATGCGTCTGTGACCGGCGTTTAACGCGTTTAACAATGTTTAACCAGGTTTAACGGAATTGTTAGTCAGCATAGGTTTGGGGGCGCTGTAGATTTACACAGACGACGGGTGCCACGCGAAACCTACATTTTGAATTCGTAGTGAATAACACGTAATCGCGAATATTAAACTCATCATTTTGACAAATTCATCATAATTAGAAGAATTTTTATCGTTAACCGGGCGATGACTGTTAAAATAATTCAAAATGGTGCACTCTCGTTGCCATATTGGGTCGTCTGAGAGACGCGTGGCCAGCGTCGCGTCGTGTGCTACAATTACGCCTTATCGGTAGAACAGCGCCACCAATTCTATGCTGACTAAGTTCAATTTAAAAGTGGACCCGATCGGCAAGCTCAGTGGCATACCCCTGATCCTATCCTATATTGATGGTTTAAAGGAATTTACATAATCCGTAGTGGGGTCTCTACGATATGAATGTTTTACACCAAGGATTTACACAAGCATTCTGGTAACTGCTCACAGCCTTTGATGCTGTGCGAGCTTTCGTGACGTGCACCATGACTGTCCGTTTGGTCATTTGGAAAGAAAAGCTTGGTCTTGGACGGGTGACTTCGCTTACTTGTACGTTAACAACCAAAGTGACGTGCGCTTGTGTCCAGTCATTATACCCGAACTTTAATAGTATTTGTCTTAGCATGCGACTTACTTATTAAGCATGGTAGGACACTCGGACCATCGGATTGGATGTAAAATATGAAATTGAGACCCAACAACATTTAAAAAAATTGCATTACATTTTTACATTTAAGACTTTAATTGATGAATTAACTAGAGGAGTTCAAGCTTCATACAAGAACCCATAACATGTTGCGGATAAGTTGCTAACAGTTATTATAGCAGATCGAAACCATAGTTTCTAACGATGCAACAATCGCCATGATGGGTTTATTGGGGTGCCTGTGATGTTTGATAGAACTAAAGGGTCAATATGAATCATCTATAGGCATCGGTTGACCTTTTCCTTTACACCACTTTTTAGCTGTGGACACTACTCCACCTATCATCAACTGCCCAACAGGAACCCAAACTGTCAATGCAAATACCCCAGTAACCTACAACCCTGCAGCAACGGCAACGGATAATACCGGCATTACACCCACGATTACATATAGCCCAGCGTCTGGGTCGAGCTTGCCTGCTGGATCCCTTATAGTCACTGCTACTGGAAGAGATTTAGCTGGAAATATCAATACGTGTGTCTTCACCATTAACGTTGTAGCAGGTAAGTTATAGATACGAAAACTGTCAAATTTGAATGTGCGCAAATCACCCTACTCAAAAAAATACCACTATCGTCAGGAATAATAGACACTTTCAAATTATGATGAGTCACAGTTATTATAATATAATATGCTATATAATTCCATGCGTCAAGAACGAGTTAATTATTTTCTAATTGCATGCTCATAAAATGTATATTTTCTACGGTCATGGCGGTAAGCTTACCAATATGCAAGTAGGCCTAACTGAAGTAACCTTGAAAGAAAGAGAACGTTTCCCTTAGCTTGAATATACTCCACCGGTAGCTTCCGTACAGTAAGAATACTAAGCCATACTTGTGAAGTTACAAATTATAGCCTACCGAATGTTTAGCTAGCTGGAGTAGTTGGAATTACGTTTCTATGCATGCAATTAGAAAATTAGTCGCAAAATACTTTCTTGACGCGATTACTAAAGCAAATACTAATCGTGACTTGCATTTAAAGTGTTCATTATCGGGCTTGAAAGCCCACATTTCTCGAGCAGCAGTGGTAGGCTAGGCCAAATAAATAGAATGTCAAGTAGTTATATATCTCGTTATTGACCGACAATAGAACCAAACATTTGACCAAATGTTGGCATAAATTAAAATAGTGCCCACCACATGGTTAAATATTCTCATTAGATTGATCAACAGTAGATATATTTACCTGTTACCCAATCATATTTGCCAACAAGTGGTGAAACATTTTGCCCAACAATTGGTGAAACATGTTGCCCAAAAATTGGTGAAACATGTTGCCCAATAAATTGGTGAAACATTTTGCCCAACAGTGTTGGTATGTTTTAAACCAAGCGTTCCATTAAACGTTTGACCAAATTTAGTTGGTCACAAGTTTGACCAACGCATTAGATGGTAAAAATATTGGTCAATTTTAGACCAACCGCGTTTGCAGTGTACTGACTCCTGTCGACTAATGAACTTCTTGACCTTTGACCCTCAAGTGATAATTTATCTTTATTGTCGTGCATAACCAGATATGGGATGCAGCATATCCTGTCAACATTGCAGAATGTCTTAAATTATTTGCCACGAACGACTGTAGTGTATACTGACCCCATTTCATACGATGAAGAAAAAAAATGATTGCCTTAATTGTTCTCATCAAACCCTTATTGCAACCAGTTTGCATGCAATTTAAGCATTTATGTAACGTTGGCCTTGTGCTTACGTCTGATGATTATTTTGAACTTTGAACCGGAAGTGGTTGGTAATTGACCCTTTTATTGTCTTATCATTAAAACGGACGTAAGTTACAATAAGTTCGGCTGAAATCGAAGCATGGCAAATCCTTAAGGACATAACTAATTATTTCGACCTCTAAATTATCCTATTTGACCTTTAACCTAGTTATATAATTGCAACTTTTCCTCGTTTCATTGATGCTATAATTCCGATTGAAATGGAAGATTATGATTTAGGTCCTATATTCATAGATATATGCTCTGCTTAAAATATATGCCTATATTGACATACTCGGGGACAAACTACCCCATGACACTTTCGTGACCTTTGATACGAGGTTATTATTTTTCGTGCCTCATTTAAGGTACATTAGATACACGATGGCAAGAATGTCATCAACCAGTTCATATATAACAGTCCGTTGTCATTATACATTTTACATGCGTCTTTTTACCAAAACAGCTGTTCAGCCGAGCCTCAATTGCGGAGCATCGAGTACTACCACGGCTCCGGGAGCGACAGTCTCATTCACTACTCCCACGGTTAGCAATTTCGCAGGCCCTGTAACCCTGATTTACCAATTAACCAACAACCAAGGTGCTGCCCTGGGTGTATTTTCATCAGGGACTACTCCGACAACGCTACAAACCAATCTTCTTAGTTCAGGATTAAACACTATCTTCGTTACCGCAGTGGATACTGCGGGCAATCGGCAAACCTGTTCATTTACAAGTAAGTGTAAAATTACCTTGTCATCTGATTGCGATTGACGAACATTTGATTTTAAAGTGTTTGCATAAATGTTAATACAATCGTTGAATAATTGTAATAGATGTATAAAGAGAGTTATGAAATGGAAGAAGTACATTTGTTGGATTTGTCAGGATTTCAAAGAAAATAATCTGATATTCTTTAAACTAGCCTGGGCGTGCGTATACGGTGAAAAGTGCATTGTATTTGACGCTCTAATTGCGATATATTGCTATTTTAAATTTAAAAAATCGTTAAAAACTGTTTCTATTGACACCTAAAACTTCTTCTCCGGGCCATTTTTGTGGAACAATTTACGACGTCACATCAGGCCTACCTCTTCATTGACTGAATTTAAAGGACTTTCCGAATCTCAAGTGTTTGCCCTGGGTAAAAGTCACATGACACGATACGCACCCGAGTCGATGCATGTCCCACAGTGCAATGACCACATGACAAATCACATGACAACATTATTGGCTGTGACGTGTTGTTAATTGTCAAACCTTGAGAACACAATATTTACGAACGAAGTGTCTAGAATTGTTTGAAAAAGTCGGATTATTCATTACATTTAAATCATAATTGTATTCTTTTACAGTATACAATCCATTTTTGGGCGCGATCCTATGGTAAAAATGAACAATAACAGGAATTTAAGGAATGTAAAGCCTCCGATATAGCGGGTAATGTTCAACTATAATATTAATTCGTTTCACTACTATGGCTAGGAAAAAAATACCACGGGTTCGAATCCCACTCTACGATTACCTTTTTTTCTGGCGTTACTCTTACATTTAATATTGAGATAGCATATCTACCTCACAATTATTATTTTTCCATACCTACGATTTCACATGAGCTTTATTTTTGTCTGTTGTACCACCTATAGGTCAATATTGCTATAAGAAACTTGCATGCGATGTGAACGTGTTGCAATGGATGTGTTAACCTATCAATCATGTAAATAGGGTCGTGTGTTATGAACTCGCCTCCCAATAGGGTGGTGCTGTTACACTTTTTAGTTTCATGCTGTCATATTCCTAAAATATTTTGTCAACAAATTTGGTATCATTTTAAAGCCCTAATAACAAGCTATCAGCATGCAAAACATGGGACGAGGGGTGGTGCCGGAAGTGGTGCCGCCGGAAGGGATGCCGCCTGTACAAACTCAATGGGGATGATCCCATGCTTTGTTATTTTTAGAATAACTAGTCATCCCTTGATGTTACAAACACCATTCTAGTCCCATTTTAAAGGATATTTAGTAGTCTTTAAGTATGTGGCCCCTGGAATCTTCTGGGTTTTAAAGACATTAAAACACTAAAATAGACGTTTTAAACGTCCTCTACATAATATTTAGAATATTTGGTGTGGTTCGAGACCCATTATAATGTTGAAACCTGCAGCGAAACTGCGCGCAAACTAAAATGGTCATGAGCAACTTTCCTGAAGCCGTCTTGTTAAGCTTGAATAATGAAACATTGAAACTAATACGCGCGAAGCGCGCAAAAATTGGTGTGGTTCGAGACCCATTTGATGTTGAAACCGGAAAATATTCGCGCAAAGCGCGCAATTTTTAAAAGTTTTTTAAAGTAATGGTCCAGAATAATATACTTGAATAATAACACAATTGAAACTAATTTTGCAGTACATATTCAATTTTACTTGGTCATAACAAAGGTATAATTATTATGTGATCTTTTCCAGGGGACGCCCTCAATCCTCGAAAAAACACCTTGGAAGCAGATTTTCTTGCAGATTTTCATTTCTGATCATATCTCGTACATACATTCCAAGTTACAAGGCGATACGATTCTCATTTTCTTTAAAATCATGGTTTTAGATTGAAAATAAACTGTCAGGTGAACGGACAGTTTATGTTTTACACTCAATTCACTCTAAAACTATGATTTTGAGGTTATTAGGAATCGTATCGCTCTGTAAAATATTCATGATTTATGATAAATCAAATCGCTGTGTGTAGTGCAATACCCTTTTTATAATACAATATAGATTAGTAAAAACGAACTTATTCAACCGTCATAGTGCGAGTGATGTTTAACACTTTTGTTGACGTTATGTTTTTATTTTGTTATGCGCTCTGGTACCACTGTACACTGTAAGAAATGTCTGTAAATTTACGCTGACCGTAATTTTTGTTACCATCAAAGTAACGGTAACTACCGTGGTTTCGTATTTTAACGGTATTTCATATATAAAAATACGATTTATTGGCGTATAAATACATTTTACTGTAAAATAACGGCATAATATTACTCTCTGCAGTGATTTTACAGGGCACAAAAAATATCTGTTATTTAACATCGGAACTGTAAGAATTGGTGTGATTTTACGTCGACCGTAATTTAATTTACCGTCAAAGTAACGTTAACTACAGGGGTTTCTTATTTTAACGGTATTTTGTATATAAATATACGACAGATACATGTAAGCGTTTTTGTACATTTTACTGTAAAATAACGGGATAATAATCACTGCAGTGATTTTACAGGTCAACCACATTTAAAACACCAATGATATGAGGTGTAAGATATATTATATAGTTTAATAACATGTTAATAAAAGTTACAGATCGGTAATGATGTATGTAGCTCTGCTGCATCGCCCAGAATTCCCAATACAAGTTATTGGTTCACTACCGAGAGGAAGTGATGTATGTAGCTCTGCTGCATCGCACAAAATTCCTATTATTTGCCCACCCCGTGTTTACATCACGGTTGACAACTGGCAATGAAATATAATTATTAACGGTTTCTGTAATTTTACATCACGGTAAACAACTGGCATTCAGAATGCCAGTATTTTACCGTTTTTTTACTGACATTATGGTTAACGGTACCTGTGATTTATTATTACGGTTGACAACTGGCGTCCTGATTGCCAGTATTTTACCGTTCTTTTACTGACATTATGGTTAACGGTACCTGTGATTTAACATTACGGTTGACAACTGGCGTCCTGATTGCCAGTATTTTACCGTTTTTTTACTGACATTATGGTTAACGGTACCTGTGATTTAACATTACGGTTGACAACTGGCGTCCTGATTGCCAGTATTTTACCGGTTTTTTACTGACACTATGGTTAACGGTACCTGTGATTTAACATTACGGTTGACAACTGGCGTCCTGATTGCCAGTATTTTACCATTTTTTTAATGACATTATGGCTAACGGTACCTGTGATTTATTATTACGGTTGACAACTGGCGTCCTAATTGCCAGTATTTTACCGTTCTTTTACTGACATTATGGTTAACGGTACCTGTGATTTAACATTACGGTTGACAACTGGCGTCCTGATTGCCAGTATTTTACCGTTTTTTTACTGACATTATGGTTAACGGTACCTGTGATTTAACATTACGGTTGACAACTGGCGTCCTGATTGCCAGTATTTTACCGTTTTTTTACTGACATTATGGTTAACGGTACCTGTGATTTAACATTACGGTTGACAACTGGAGTCCTGATTGCCAGTATTTTACCGTTTTTTTACAGGTATATTTCTAACAGTGTATAATGTGTAAGCGCTTTAAAAATGTTACGTTATTATAGGTATATGGCGGTCAAGCATTATTGGCCTTCTATGTAAACACAGTGCCTTTCTGTTGAATGGCATACACTATTGTTGAACAAATCACAGGTTGTATTATAAAGGTTGTCTTTAAACTTTCGGTATTTCTTTTAAATTATTTTAAAATCATTTTTGAGTATTTTTTTACTCACAAATCGATGTAGCTTAATATGAACATTGTATTGCCAGGAGTTATCAACATGTCAAATAATTAACATTTCTTTGTTACAGTTCTGTAGATTTCATTGACTTGCTTTCGGACAAACTGGGTTTTGACTCATTGTCTTTGACTTGCTCTCATTACTCAACCAATGGTTTATGTTCAGGATATACGATATATACGATCGAAAACTTGATGTTTAAGCACAATGTAAATGATTGAGGATATTCTTTATGTCAAGTCCAAGGAAAGTCACTTACTTGTGGACGTTTCTGAAACGTGCTGTTTTCTTTATCAACACTTGATGTGGAGTAATGACGATCTGCTGTTTACAACACGTCATGTTAGATACATGATAAACACATACAGCCAAGAAATTGTTGTTTTAGCATTTGTGAATTTAATATTGTGATGAGTGAAAAAGTGTATGACCACCCTGTATAGTGGTGTGTGTATTGTATGTGTGAATGTAAATTAAAGGGTTCAACAAAAGAAAGTTTAAAACTTTGTTTATGTCATTTTGAGTAACATTCAATTGTTTTTTGACCAAACTGGCTAGACAGGCATTTAGATGAATCTGTTAGGCATAATTTGATACCAAATTTGCCCCCTAACAACAAAGATAAACCATGATTACTAATTAGCACCATTTAAAGAAAATTAGTCACTTTTCAAAAGTCACATTTTCAACGCACGCAAGCCGTGAGAAAATGCTGTGCATGGCACCTTGAATGGCCGAGAATGAAATGGATATTGATCACACAGTTGGGATGCGTTGGGTTGTGCCTGAGAGAGTGGGCTATTCGATTATGAACAGGTGACTAATTTTCTTTAAATGGTGCTAATCATGGTTTATCTTTGTTGTTAGGGGGTAAATTTGGTATCAAATTATGCCTAAAAGATTCATCGAAATGCCTATCTAGCCTGTTTGGTCAAAAACAAATCGAATGTTACTCAAAATGACATAAACAAAGTTGTATACTTTATTTTGTTGAACTCTTTATTACCTGCACGGCAAGTATATTCTAGATTTAGGTGCATTGTATAGCTTGTAATACAAGTCATCATAGCTTGTATGATAATTATGTTCGTCATATTTATTTACAGTAACCGTTACTGCAGTTGCTCAACCGAGCGTTGATTGCGGTACATCGAGCACTACCACGGCTCCGGGAGCGATAGTATCATTCACTAATCCCAGAGTTAGTAATTTTCCAGGCACTGTAACCCTGAATTACCAATTAACAAACAGCCAAGGTGCTTCCCTGGGTACATCAGTACCTGGAACTACTACGACAACACTGCAACAAACCCTTCTTAATTCAGGATTAAACACTATCTTCGTTACCGCAGTGGATACTGCGGGCAATCGGCAAACCTGTACATTTACAAGTAAGTGTAAGATTACCTTGTCATCTGATTGCGATGAACGAAAATTGAAATTTTTAAGTGTTTGCAGAAATGTTAATACATCTTTCAAGTATTTATGGTTAGTACAGTCGTTGAATATTTGTAATACATGTATATAGAGAATTACCTAAAAGGAGAGGTGCTAACACTGTTTAAGAGGCGGATTTATCACGATTTCAAAGAAAATAATCTGATATTCTTTCAATTAGCCTGGCTGTATACGGTGAAAAAGACATTTAAATGTAAACTCTATAGTTACGATATATTGCGATTTAAATTTAAAAAAACCTGTTATGACTATTGCATATGTGCCCAGAATGAAGTGATCTTCGTTCAGCCTCTAGTGAAACTCGGATTCTCACTAAACCTAAAACTCGTCTTACTTATACCACCAAGAAAGTATTTAATGCCTCCGCCCTATTGTAGTGGAACAATTAACCCTGTCACATCAAGGCGCATGTCTTATCACTGACTCAATTTAACAAAATTTAAAATAATCACTTATTCCACGGTTATATTGCAATTAATGTTTAACACTGTTTCCTTTTTATGTCATGTTTTTAGTTTGTCAAGCGCTTTAGCACTATTGTATAATGTTTAAGAGCGTTAAATATTTAATGCTCATTCATTACCTCGTGAATATGTATGTCAGATGTTGCCCAATGAAAAGTCACATAGTCGCAAAGACTGTACGCGGACGCAGGTATTTGAAACACATCAGTAGACCGCCGCGCGAACCTAATTTGGCACAAGCGTACTTCGAACCGCAGCAGACCTCGCGCACATCACTCCCCACATCACTGTTCCTGAACTCAATTTTTGGGCTGATTTTAAAATGGCGATTAAATCCGGATCTCGAGTGACAGATCAGCATAGACCTACATTTGCTGTAGCCTACCTTGGAAAGTGGTGTTACAGTGCCAAATTGAATAAATGTTTACTGAAGATTTACCATGTTCCGGCTTTTGTCCAATAAAAAAAGCTTATATTAAAAAGGGGCTTTAAAGATAAAGTTCTACTTCTGTATCGTCACGTAGTCGGTCGTATTATATGCTGATTTGTTTGTTATTTCTGCAATTTTTAACTTGAACTTGGGCCTTAATTCAAATTCTGATAGGATGATGGGCGGTCAGTGTCAATCGTAAGTAATATCAATAAGCTTACATTTGTACCGGTATAGGCCTAGGCCCCCGTCCGAGGCCTTCAACTCAAATGTCATCATCAGCCTTATCTTTTTTTTTCTTTTTTTTCTTCTTCTTTTTCTTATCGCCAATCGGAAACAAATCTTTTTCTGATGCATTGTGGGATAGAGAAGGGGCACATTTTGTCCCTTTTCAATCTCACAATGAAACAGAAAAGGATACTCAATGGATTTTTCGATTCGCGATAAACCTCATTGATCATTACCTTCGGATTGCGACGATTCCGGGAAACGATTTACCCCGGACAGTCACCACTAATGATGACGATAGTCTGTAGAATTCAAATTAAATTAACGAACGTGAAGCAGAGAGTAGAAGACCGATGATTGATTTTATCTGAGAAGTTTGTTTTAAAAGACTAAGCACACCACGATTTGCAGGAATTTAAGAGCTAATTGTTGATGCACTGGCACGATTTACAGTTTACTGACTATTGTTTTGTATGTCAGAAGAATCAGGAGGGAATCAGGCTGAGATTAGTTTACGATTTAGAAATCTAGGCCTATTTTATAAAAGGAATGAGTGCAATGGACGCAATGGATGCACTGCCTTTCTATCTACTTTATGCATTTCGCCATAAACTTACCTTCTTGGTGAAGAAAAGCCTACGCATTTGTCAACAAAACTTTGAATCATCACTTTGATGGTCATTCATGGTCATAACAATATCACTTGGGGGCAATAAATAGTCCCTTGGTTTATTTAATGATCCCCAGTGGTTATTACATGACTGTTTGGGTCATTATATACATGTAATTGCTTTGTGACTGTACATTATCACTTTGGTTCATGTTTTTTTGTGGTCCTTAATGATTATCTGAGGTTATTAAATGACCACTCAGCTCATTAAATGATCACTAGGGTGTCATTACACCATCATTTGAAACATTCAATGGTCAATAAAATATCACTCAAATTAATAAATAGTCACTTGGGTCATTGAATGATCACCAGCCGTCTTCAAATTATCACCAGCCGTCATTAAATGACCGTATGAGTCATTAACTGTTTGTTTGTGGTCACTATAATATCACTTGAGGTCAATGGATAGTCACTTGTCGTCATTATAATGACAACCTAGTAGTTATGATTGCTTGTGTTATTACAATATGCCTTGGGGGTCATGACTGATCATCTTGATCTTACAATATCACTTAAGGTAACTGCATAGTCACTTGGGTCATTAAATGATGACCAGCGGGTTATTAAATGATTCATTGTCGTCACTTCAATGAATTGTCACTTGTGGTCAATAAACGATCGCCTAGGGTTATCAAATAACCGCTCTATGGATATTATTTGTGACATAACACTATCACTAGAGGTTATAAGATGATCACCTGGGTCATCAAATGACCAATCAGGGTTGTTATTGTCTAATACACTATCAGTCGGGGTCAATAAATGATCATCTGGGGTCGTAAATGACCACTCAGGTCATTAATTGATTACTTTGGGTGATGTTATTAAATTACCACCTAAGGGTATTATTACCAATCGGGGTTTATTAAACGATTGCTATGGTCATTATTATTCGTGTCATTACAATATCATTCGTGTCATTAAATGACCACTCGAGTCATTAAATGATCACTTGGGGACATTACAGCATCACTTTGGATCATTCAATGATCACTCGAGAGGTCATTACAATATAACTTAAAGTAGTCACTTGTGGTCATTAAATTAATCACCTGGAAGTATTAAATGACCAATCGAGTCATTACTCTATCACTTGGTCTCAATAAATTATCATCCGGAGTAATTAAATGACTATTCAGTTATTTAAAAGATCATCTTTTGTCATAAATATGTTTTATGTCAAACAGATCTACAGTGTTGGTGTTCCAATTAATTGATATCGATTTTGAATGCCAATTCAAGCAGTGATTCTAAACACAAACTAAAACAGAGTTTGCCAGGGTTGTGAATTTTCCACTTAGAATCGTTTTGAAGCGATATATACATTTTCTTGAAGTAAACATTCCAATTCTCTACAGCAGCAATTATATACAGGTCTCTAATGCAGGGTCTAGACTACTATGTCCATGTAATGTATACAGAATACGTATATTTAATTGTTATTTTAATATTTCCTTCACAGTTACTGTTCTACAAGCGTTAACGTTAACGTGTAATCCCCAGCCATTGGCTCTTACGTTTAATTGTTTACAACCAAGCATCTCGACTACTTTTACGCCACCTACTGTTAGCGGTGCAACCGGAACTGTCACAGCCATTAGCTACGCCAGTAGTCCACCTGGAGCAACGTTTACAACCGTTACAAACAATGTGGTAGTTGCAACTTTCCCTACTGTCCAGAATACATACCTGATCACTGCTTTTATTTCTGATCAGACTGGTCAATCCCGGAACTGTTTTTTCATCGTTTCTCTAACACAGAATGGTAGGTAATACTGTGTGTTAGTCTATAGCTACTTTGTGATACTGGTTGTAATATTATGTAAACCCCACATTTACATTCGCATTAACCACCTTAAAAAAGAGCGGGGCCGAGGGCGCACTTTCAGACGCGTAGCCAGCTTTTCCGGCCATGAGGGGCAGAATACATTTGTTGTCACGGTTTTGGTAACTGTGGGAACACAATTCCAGTAATCTCGGCATGTATTGGTTTTTTCTTCATTGTGGCAGAGTTAAATAACCATCAGTGGCGGCACCAGCATCCTTTTTTATTCCATCAATTGTTTGGGTAATGTTGGCTCTTAATGTCAACATTACTTGAAATCAGCTTAATTTGGTCTGAAATTGGATGTTTCAGACCTATTTTAAGCTTATTTAGATGTAATGTTGACATGAATAGTCGACATTGCCGATTTTATTTTATTTTACTTATTTATTTATTTATTTATTTATTTATTTATTTATTTATTTATTATTATTATTATTATTATCATCATCATCATCATCATCATCATCATCATCATCATCATCATCATCATCATCATCATCATCATCATCATCATCATCATCATCATCATCATCATCATCATCATCATCATCATCATCATCATCATCATCATCATCATCATCATCATCATCATCATCATCATCATCATCATCATCATCATCATCATCATCATCATCATCATCATCATCATCATCATCATCATCATCATCATCATCATCATCATCATCATCATCATCATCATCATCATCATCATCATCATCATCATCATTATTATTATTATTATTATTATTATTATTATTAGTGTTATTATTATTAACCAGAATTGCCATGTGAAACTGCTTTCTTTCTGCCCTGTAAACATGCTGCTTCTTTGGCTAGCGTACTCACAGTCATTTTACTCACCTCCCTTTCTTTTTTCTCCTTAAACCAAACAATTCATTAATTTAAATCATGAGCCACCATCATGGAACATTGATCAATTTTGTTTATAATCGTCCAACATGTCCGAATGTCTGTCTAACGAACAAACTCGCCTATAGCGGGGCCACGATATGTCATAATGATGACATTCTTGCCGTAGTTGTTATCCGACAGAAAACAGTTCTTTAACAATTAGTATTGAAACATCCATAATAAAATTAATAACTTTGCACTAGCTCTGCTTTCACTAGCATTTCACGAATTGATTTCTAGCTGCACCGTAACTGTTTAGCCAGCTTTTACTATAAGCGTAATTGTCGTACGCATTGTTTATGCGTAATTGTAACCGTCGGGTATTGAAACATCCATATTTAAATTCCTGCCTTTGCACTAACTCTGCTCACCCAATACATCCAGAATTACATGGTAGACAACATGGAATTGAGATGTAATTCTACATGTATTTGGGGATCTACTTTCACTAGCATTTCACGAATATACTACTAGCTGCACTGTAAGTGTTTTGCTAGGTTTCACTATGCGTAATTGTACCCGTCGGGTATTGAGCATCATATTTCTAGATAATGAGCTTGGTCAGCTTATTAAAGCTAAACTAATATTATTTGTATTAGTAGTTAATATAAACTGCTCAAAAAATTTGGACTATTTTTTCAAGCACAAGACTTTCAAATACCGCGGGATATGTTCATTAGGTGTTAGGCCTATATATCCATGTAAAGCTGATGTGTATCTTAATGATACCAAATTTGAAGCAATCCCTTGCTCAAGTGCTCAGCTACTTGCTTGTGAACATGGGGAGGTCACAATCTGAATGTGCCAACATCAACACTATTTCGGGCTCAAAAGAACATGTTTGTCGTCTGTTCAATGAAGTGTTACATTGACCTCTACAGTGTCGTGTGATGATCTATTGATTTATAAGCACAAAATAGTGTTGATTTTGGCACTTTCAGATTGCGACCGTCCCATGTTCTCAAACATGTGGCTGAGCACTGGAACCAGGGATTGCTTCAAATTGGATAACATGTACAGATGAACACATCAGCTTTACAAAGATATATAATATAACACTTAATGAACATATCACGCGAAATTTAAAAATCATATGCTTGAAAAATATTTCAATTTTTTTTTGAGCAGTTTATTATAAATTAATTAAAACAAATTGGCATTATGCACCATGTCCTTCGCGCCTCTAACAGAGTGTAGAAGTATACCTTATGACATTATGATCTTTAACAATAATTAACTTTATGTTCTACAGTAACAAATAGTATCGATGTGTAACATTTTCAGTTGATTCAACCCTACCTACCATCCAATGCCCGACGGTCGCCGCAACTGGCATACCATGTGGTCAAACATCTACTCAAGTTACATTTCCTGTAGCCACCGCTCAAGACAATTGTGGTTCCGCGAACATTGCCTATTCCAGCGGAAATGTTCAATTCCCTCAACCAGTAAACAACTTTGTTACCGCTATATTTAATCCTGGCACAAATTCGGTGAGGGCAAGGGCAACAGATGCGGGCGGCAGGACGGCTGACTGTAATATTATCGTTGTTGTGAATACAGGTACGCTATTTCAATTTGAACTGATCGAAAGATCATTGATTTGATGAACAACACACACACTAATGTCTAATGTATAATCACTGCTGAAGCAATGCTAAGCTAGAAAAGCAGGGACATACTTAATTCAAGTTGTTGGAATAATTTTAGCAAATTTTCTTTCTTTATTCTCATGGCATTTGATCGTGTGGCACGGTGCTATTATATCCAGGTCCCATGTCTTGAATAGTTTGATGAATTTTCGAAAATGTCAAACATTTTCAAATTTTGTTTTGGACGTTTGAAATTGTTTATTTTGACATCCAAATGTGAAATTCGTACTCTTAAAATACATAAATCCGAATCGAATGACCCACCTGTTTATCCTACACATTGTTGTCTCCCGGGTTCTACATATATTGTAATTTGTAATATATCCATTTCCGGGAACAAAACACTACACTAACTTAAATTATGAGCCACCATGGAACATTTGATCGATTTTGTATATAATCTTCCAACATGTCCAAAGGGCAGTCTAACGATCAAACTCGCCTATAGTGGGGCCACAATTTGTCACGATGATGACATTCTTGTCGTAGCTGCAATCCGTAAGAAGACAGTGCTTTAATAATTAGTATTGAAATATCCATCATAAAATTCCTGCCTTTGCACTAGCTCTGCTTTCACTAGCATTTCACGAATGTATTACTAGCTGCTCCGTAAGTGTTTAGCTAGCTTTTACCATAAGCGTAATTGTCGTACGCATTATGCGTAATTGTACCCGTCGGGTATTAAATATCATATTTCTAGATATATGAGCTGGGTTTTAACTTATTAAATCTAACTTAATATTTTTATATTACAAGTTTATATATTATAAATGAATTAACACAAGTTGGCATTATGTACCATGTTCTTCACGCGTGTGACAATGAGCGTAGAAGAAACATGACCTTATGATCTTTAACTTTAAATAATTAACTGTATGTTCTACCTGTATGAAATAATATTATGGTTTTGTAACATTTTCAGCTGATTCAACCCCTCCTACCATCCAATGCCCGACGGTCGCCGCAACTGGCATACCATGTGGTCAAACATCTACTCAAGTTACATTTCCTGTAGCTACCGCTCAAGACAATTGTGGTTCGGCGAACATTGCCTATACCAGCGGAAATGTTCAATTCCCTTCACCAGTAAACAACTTTGTTACCGCCATATTTAATCCTGGAATAAATTCGGTGAGGGCAAGGGCAACAGATGGGAGTGGCAGGACGGCTGACTGTAATATTATCGTTGCTGTGAATACAGGTACGCTATTTCAAGTTGAACTGATCGAAAGATCATCGATTTGATGAACAACACACACAATAATGCCTAATGTATAATCACTGCTGAAGCATTGCTAAGCTAGAAAAGCAGGGACATACTTAATTCAAGTTGTTGGAATAATATCAATTTTTTTCTTTCTTTATTCTCATGGCATTTGATCGTGTGGCACGGTGCTATTATGTCCGGGTCCAATGTCTTGAATAGTTTGATGACATTTCGAAAATGTCAAACATTTTCAAATGTTGTTTTGGACGTTTGAAATTGTTTATTTTGACATCCAAATGTGAAATTCGTACTCTTAAAATACATAAATCCGAATCGAATGACCCACCTGTTTATCCTACAAAGTGTTGTCTCTAGGGTTCTACATACATTGTAATTTGTAATATATCCATTTCTGGGAACCAAACACAACATTAACTTAAATTATGAGCCACCATTGACATTTGATCGATTTTTGTATATAATCTTCCAACATGTCCTAAGGACAGTCTAACGATCAAACTCGCCTATAGTGGGGCCACAATTTGTCATGATGTTGACATTCTTGTCGTAGTTGCAATCCGTAAGAAGACAGTGCTTTAACAATTAGTATTGAAATATCCATAATAAAATTCCTGCCTTTGCACTAGCTCTGCTTTCACTAGCGTTTCACGAATTTATTACCAGCTGCTCCGTAAGTGTTTAGCTAGCTTTTACCATATTATTGTCGTATGCATTATGTGTAATTGTACCTGTCCGGTATTAAATATCATATATCTAGATTATATGAGCTGGGTTTTAACTTATTAACAAGTTGGCATTATGTACCATGTTCTTCGCGCGTGTGACAATGAGCGTAGAAGAAACATTATGACCTTATGATCTTAAACTTTAATTAATTAACTTAATGTTCTACCAGTATGAAATAATATTATCGGTTTGTAACATTTTCAGTTGATTCAACCCCACCTACCATCCAATGCCCGACGGTCGCCGCAACTGGCGTACCATGTGGTCAAACATCTACTCAAGTTACATTTCCTGTAGCCACCGCTCAAGACAATTGTGGTTCCGCGAACATTGCCTATTCCAGCGGAAATGTTCAATTCCCTCAACCAGTAAACAATTTTGTTACCGCTATATTTAATCCTGGCACAAATTCGGTGAGGGCAAGGGCAACAGATGCGGGCGGCAGGACGGCTGACTGTAATATTATCATTGTTGTGAATACAGGTACGCTATTTCAATTTGAACTGATCGAAAGATCATTGATTTGATGAACAACATACACACTAATGTCTAATGTATAATCACTGCTGAAGCAATGCTAAGCTAGAAAAGCAGGGACATACTTAATTCAAGTTGTTGGAATAATTTATAAAATTTTCTTTCTTTATTCTCATGGCATTTGATCGTGTGGCACGGTGCTATTATATCCAGGTCCCATGTTTTGAATAGTTTGATGAATTTTCGAAAATGTCAAACATTTTCAAATTTTGTTTTGGACGTTTGAAATTGTTTATTTTGACATCCAAATGTGAAATTCGTACTCTTAAAATACATAAATCCGAATCGAATGACCCACCTGTTTATCCTACACATTGTTGTCTCCAGGGTTCTACATACATTGTAATTTGTAATATATCCATTTCCGGGAACAAAACACTACACTAACTTAAATTATGAGCCACCATGGAACATTTGATCGATTTTGTATATAATCTTCCAACATGTCCAAAGGGCAGTCTAACGATCAAACTCGCCTATAGTGGGGCCACAATTTGTCACGATGATGACATTCTTGTCGTAGCTGCAATCCGTAAGAAGACAGTGCTTTAATAATTAGTATTGAAATATCCATCATAAAATTCCTGCCTTTGCACTAGCTCTGCTTTCACTAGCATTTCACGAATGTATTACTAGCTGCTCCGTAAGTGTTTAGCTAGCTTTTACCATAAGCGTAATTGTCGTACGCATTATGCGTAATTGTACCCGTCGGGTATTAAATATCATATTTCTAGATATATGAGCTGGGTTTTAACTTATTAAATCTAACTTAATATTTTTATATTACAAGTTTATATATTATAAATGAATTAACACAAGTTGGCATTATGTACCATGTTCTTCACGCGTGTGACAATGAGCGTAGAAGAAACATGACCTTATGATCTTTAACTTTAAATAATTAACTGTATGTTCTACCTGTATGAAATAATATTATCGGTTTGTAACATTTTCAGCTGATTCAACCCCTCCTACCATCCAATGCCCGACGGTCGCCGCAACTGGCATACCATGTGGTCAAACATCTACTCAAGTTACATTTCCTGTAGCTACCGCTCAAGACAATTGTGGTTCGGCGAACATTGCCTATACCAGCGGAAATGTTCAATTCCCTTCACCAGTAAACAACTTTGTTACCGCCATATTTAATCCTGGAATAAATTCGGTGAGGGCAAGGGCAACAGATGGGAGTGGCAGGACGGCTGACTGTAATATTATCGTTGCTGTGAATACAGGTACGCTATTTCAAGTTGAACTGATCGAAAGATCATCGATTTGATGAACAACACACACAATAATGCCTAATGTATAATCACTGCTGAAGCATTGCTAAGCTAGAAAAGCAGGGACATACTTAATTCAAGTTGTTGGAATAATATCAATTTTTTTCTTTCTTTATTCTCATGGCATTTGATCGTGTGGCACGGTGCTATTATGTCCAGGTCCAATGTCTTGAATAGTTTGATGACATTTCGAAAATGTCAAACATTTTCAAATGTTGTTTTGGACGTTTGAAATTGTTTATTTTGACATCCAAATGTGAAATTCGTACTCTTAAAATACATAAATCCGAATCGAATGACCCACCTGTTTATCCTACAAAGTGTTGTCTCTAGGGTTCTACATACATTGTAATTTGTAATATATCCATTTCTGGGAACCAAACACAACATTAACTTAAATTATGAGCCACCATTGACATTTGATCGATTTTGTATATAATCTTCCAACATGTCCTAAGGACAGTCTAACGATCAAACTCGCCTATAGTGGGGCCACAATTTGTCATGATGTTGACATTCTTGTCGTAATTGCAATCCGTAAGAAGACAGTGCTTTAACAATTAGTATTGAAATATCCATAATAAAATTCCTGCCTTTGCACTAGCTCTGCTTTCACTAGCGTTTCACGAATTTATTACCAGCTGCTCCTTAAGTGTTTAGCTAGCTTTTACCATATTATTGTCGTATGCATTATGTGTAATTGTACCTGTCGGGTATTAAATATCATATATCTAGATTATATGAGCTGGGTTTTAACTTATTAACAAGTTGGCATTATGTACCATGTTCTTCGCGCGTGTGACAATGAGCGTAGAAGAAACATTATGACCTTATGATCTTTAACTTTAATTAATTAACTTAATGTTCTACCAGTATGAAATAATATTATCGGTTTGTAACATTTTCAGTTGATTCAACCCCACCTACCATCCAATGCCCGACGGTCGCCGCAACTGGCATACCATGTGGTCAAACATCTACTCAAGTTACATTTCCTGTAGCTACCGCTCAAGACAATTGTGGTTCGGCGAACATTGCCTATACCAGCGGAAATGTTCAATTTCCCTCACCAGTAAACAACTTTGTTACCGCCATATTTAATCCTGGAACAAATTTGGTGAGGGCAAGGGCAACAGATGCGAGCGGCAGGACGACTGACTGTAATATTATCGTTGCTGTGAATACAGGTACGTTATTTCAAGTTGAAGTGATCGAAAGATCCTCGATTTGATGAACAATACACACACTATTAATGCCTAATGTATAATCACTGCTGAAGGCTAAGCTAGAAAAGCAGGGACATATTTAATTCAAGTTGTTGGAATAATATCAATTTTGTTCTTTCTTTATTCTCATGGCATTTGATCGTGTGGCACGGTGCTATTATGTCCAGGTCCAATGTCTTGAATAGTTTGATGAATTTTCGAAAATGTCAAACATTTTCAAATTTTATTTTGGACGTTTGAAATTGTTTATTTTGACATCCAAATGTGAAATTCGTACTCTTAAAATACATAAATCCGAATCGAATGACCCACCTGTTTATCCTACACAGTGTTTTCTCCAGGGTTCTACATACATTGTAATTTGTAATATATCCATTTATGGGAACCAAACACAACATTAACTTAAATTATGAGCCACCATTGACATTTGATCGATTTTGTATATAATCTTCCAACATGTCCTAAGGGCAGTCTAATGATCAAACTCGCCTATAGTGGGGCCACAATTTGTCATGATGTTGACATTCTTGTCGTAGCTGCAATCCGTAAGAAGACAGTGCTTTAACAAATAGTATTGAAATATCCATAATAAAATTCCTGCCTTTGCACTAGCTCTGCTTTCACTAGCGTTTCACGAATTTATTACTAGCTGCTCCGTAAGTGTTTAGCTAGCTTTTACCATAAATAATAATAATAAAGGTCTAAATATTATTGTCATCGCAGCCAACTGGCTGAATTGTAACAACATTACAAATCAAATACATTAATAAACAATGCAACGTCCAGGCAGCAGCTAAATCAGCGCCAAGTTGCGACATAAACCAACATGAACAAACATACATAACCCCTATATAGGAACCCCTATATAGGGACCCCCAATAGGCAATGTAGACTAAGTGCCTTGCCCAAGGACACAAACACATTGGCACCAGCGGGGCTAGAACTCACGACCTTATGATTATGAGACCGGCAACTACTCCACTGGACCACACGTGCTCTACAAAGCGTAATTGTCGTACGCATTATGTGTAATTGTACCTGTCGGGTATTAAATATCATATTTTTAGATTATATGAGCTGGGTTTTAACTTATTAACAAGTTGGCATTATGTACCATGTTCTTCGCGCGTGTGACAATGAGCGTAGAAGAAACATTATGACCTTATGATCGTTAACTTTAATTAATTAACTTAAAGTTCTACCTGTATGAAATAATATTATCGCTTTGTAACATTTTCAGTTGATTCAACCCCACCTACCATCCAATGCCCGACGGTCGCCGCAACTGGCATACCATGTGGTCAAACATCTACTCAAGTTACATTTCCTGTAGCTACCGCTCAAGACAATTGTGGTTCGGCGAACATTGCCTATACCAGCGGAAATGTTCAATTCCCCTCACCAGTAAACAACTTTGTTACCGCCATATTTAATCCTGGAACAAATTCGGTGAGGGCAAGGGCAACAGATGCGAGCGGCAGGACGGCTGACTGTAATATTATCGTTGCTGTGAATACAGGTACGCTATTTCAAGTTGAACTGATCGAGGGGCCATAATTTGTCATGATGTTGACATTCTTGTCGTAGCTGCAATCCGTAAGAAGACAGTGCTTTAACAATTAGTATTAAAATATCCATAATAAAATTCCTGCCTGTGCACTAGCTCTGCTTTAATAATAATAATAAATACAATTTATCAAGCGCCTTATGTTGTAAACAACCTCAAGGCGCCTTACAAAAATGTGATATATAAAACTTAAATTACAATGCATACAAACTAATTAAAATCAATTAATATATGATAAAACACAATAGTTATTATACAAATATAAAAATAAATAAAAAAGTACAACAACAACAAAATCCGGATACAAAGATCAAGCATTATACATATGAAATTGAAATTTGTAATCCAAAATTAATTGCACCTATAACAAAATTACAAGATCTAATAAATAAATATAATTAAAAGAATATCAAAACAACAATATATTATAATTGCACACATTAATATTAAAAATCACAGGGAATCATCTGTGTATGTTGAAGAAACCAATAATAGTTAAAAGAATGGCATTCCCCATTAATTTCACTAGCATTTCACGAATTTATTACTAGCTGCTCCGTAAGTGTTTAGCTAGCTTTACCATAAGCTTAATTGTCGTACGCATTATGCGTAATTGTACCCGTCGGGTATTAAATATAATATTTCTAGATATATGAGCTGTGTTTTAACTTATTAACAAGTTGGCATTATGTACCATGTTCTTCGCGCGTGTGACAATGAGCGTAGAAGAAACATTATGACCTTATGATATTTAACTTTAATTAATTAACTTTATGTTCTACCTGTATAAAATATTATTATCGGTTTGTAACATTTTCAGTTGATTCAACCCCACCTACCATCCAATGCCCGACGGTCGCCGCAACTGGCATACCATGTGGTCAAACATCTACTCAAGTTACATTTCCTGTAGCTACCGCTCAAGACAACTGTGGTTCGGCGAACATTGCCTATACCAGCGGAAATGTTCAATTCCCCTCACCAGTAAACAACTTTGTTACCGCCATATTTAATCCTGGAACAAATTTGGTGAGGGCAAGGGCAACAGATGCGAGCGGCAGGACGGCTGACTGTAATATTATCGTTGCTGTGAATACAGGTACGCTATTTCAAGTTGAACTGATCGAAAGATCATCGATTTGATGAACAAAACACACGCACTAATGCCTTATGTATAATCACTGCAGAAGCAATCATAGCTAGAAAAGCAGGGACATACTTAATTCAAGTTGTTGGAATAATTTCAATTTGTTCTTCTTTATTCTCATGGCATTTGATCGTGTGGCACGGTACTATTATGTCCAGGTCCCATGTCTTGAATAGTTTGATGAATTTTCGAAAATGTCAAACATTTTCAAATTTTGTTTTGGACGTTTGAAATTGTTGATTTTGACATCCAAATGTGAAATTCGTACTCTTAAAATACATAAATCCGAATCGAATGACCCACCTGTTTATCTTACACATTGTTGTCTCCTGGGTTCTACATACATTGTAATTTGTAATATCCATTTCTGGGAACCAAACACTATACATTTACTTAAATTATGAGCCACCATGGAACATTTGATCGATTTTGTATATAATCTTCCAACATGTCCAAAGGGCAGTCTACGATCAAACTCGCCTATAGTGGGGCCACAATTTGCCATGATGATGACATTCTTGTCGTAGCTGTAATCCGTAAGAAGACAGTGCTTTAATAATTAGTATTGAAATATCCATAATAAAATTCCTGCCTTTGCACTAGCTCTGCTTTTACAAGCATTTCACGAATTTATTACTAGCTGCTCCGTAAGTGTTTAGCTAGCTTTTCCATAAGCGTAATTTTCGTACGCGTTATGCGTAATTGTACCCGTCGGGTATTAAATATCATATTTCTATATATATGGGCTGGGTTTTAACTTATGAAAGCTAACCTAATACTTTTGTATTATTAGTTTATATATTATAAATGAATTAACACAAGTTGGCATTATGTACCATGTTCTTCGCGCGTGTGACAATGAGCGTAGAAGAAACATTATGACCTTATGATCTTTAACTTTAATTAATAACCTTTATGTTCTACCTGTATAAAATAATATTATCGGTTTGTAACATTTTCAGTTGATTCAACCCCACCTACCATCCAATGCCCGACGGTCGCCGCAACTGGCATACCATGTGGTCAAACATCTACTCAAGTTACATTTCCTGTAGCTACAGCTCAAGACAATTGTGGTTCGGCGAACATTGCCTATACCAGCGGAAATGTTCAATTCCCCTCACCAGTTAACAACTTTCTTACTGCCACATTTAATCTTGGCACAAATTCGGTGAGGGCAAGGGCAACGGATGCGGGCGGCAGGACGGTTGACTGTAATTTCAACGTTGTTGTGAATGCAGGTAAGCTATTTTAAGTTGAACTGATCGCGAGATCATTGATTTGATGAAAAACACACACAAACTAATGCACAATGCTAAATCTTAGCTGAAGCAATGTTAAACTGGAACAACAGGGACATACTTATTTCAAGTTGTTGGAACGTCTGCAACAAGCAAGTAGGTAATTAATATGCAAACACATTTATTTCACAGTTGATACTACCCCACCGACGGTCGTGTGTAGACCAACTCTTACACAGGACGTTCCTTGCGGAACACCTAATGCTCAGGTCAATTTCGCAGTGACAACAGTGTCGGATAATTGTGGCTCAGCTGCTGTGTCATATTCATCGACCGGAGTCACTATGTTCTCAAACAATCAGCAAGGTAACGCTGCGATGAATGTAGGCACATCAACTGTCGTGGCAACAGCAACTGATTCAAGGAACTTAAGGACTACATGCCAGACTATGGTTACCATAAGGGAAGGTAAGGATAACATTGGCAAAGTCAAACAGGTTGATCGAGCAACACTATTTTAGCATGCCCAAATTGTATCACATGACCAGTCGTCAATTTCCTTTGGCTGTACATGGCTTTAGTTCGCAATGAAATACTCTATGTGTGAGTACATTGCACATGGTGTTTAAAGGCTCTTGTCAAACACAAGTAGAGGAAAGCTCGAGGAAGTACCCATTCAGTGAGGTGTTAATCACCGATCCATTGTCACTTCTTTTAACAATATAGAACAAAAAGGATTGCGCTTTCCCCGCCCTTTCTTTCCTCTACTTGTGTTTGGGCAAGAGCCCTAACTATTATAGTCATATCTTCTGCTAGAGATAAATTTTGAAAACAAGCGGACGCTATATTTTGCCTATGGAGGGCAGATAACCTGTACATTGTATAGCTAAAAGATGTATAAGCTACTTTTTTATATTTTATATTTGCTTATTCTCTTATAAAAATCCCTGGAAATGCAGTGATACCATACAGGTGATACTAAGCTTGCTAGGAATGTTAAAGCAATCTCCTTCGAGATCAAGTATTTATAAATAGTAAGACTATATGGCGTCCGAAATGCCAGACCATATGAGGAATCTGGGGACATAAAAAGAATAAGCGATACCTTTACTATTGGCTTGACTGAAACATCTGCATCAACGAATCATTCCCACACATTTTTATAGCTCATTCAAACAGTTTCTCACATATGTGCGATTTTGCAATATCAACAATCCGAAATAAAGTGTTAATATTTGCATTATGATTATCGAATGAGAAAGTTGTAAAATGACTTGCGTAGATTTTTACCGATCAAGATAGTTTAACGTTGTCCACGTTCTAATCGTCTGCAGACGACATTTCAAAATGTTAAAAAAGGGCAAAATTATTGAATTTATTCACCATTATTTGGAATCACCATGACACATGCATTAACAAAAAATACACACACGCCATTATACTTTTGATTCAGTAATCCTTGAGATAGACTTTGAAAGTTAGCAAAAGGTTTCTGAAACAAATTGTTTGTATGGTAAAACGTATTATAGCCGTGTGGAAAGTGTTAATAGTATACGATGCTTTATTTGCAGTTGATACCGTACAGCCAACCATTGTTACATGTACCCCGGCCCAACAAGCTACTCTGTGTTCTGGAGCCACTTCCCAATTGATCACATGGCCTGCAACATCAGTAATAGATAACTGTAATCGCCCTGTTACTGTGACGTACAGTTCTTCCGGTGCCACAAACTTTGCAGCGCAGACTCAGACTTCTTCAATCTTTAATCCAGGAAGATCAACGGTAACAGTGAGAGCGCTAGACGCCAGTAACAATGTCAACACCTGCACGTTCGATGTTATACTGATTGGTAACTATCATATACATTTTCAAACACTTCAGATAAATTAAACACACAGGTATCATTTTATTTCACAACGGGAATTCTTACGCCATGCTCACTCTGGTCTGTCGGTTAGGTTGGTCGATCGTGTTTGTTGTCATACTTTGCGTGAAATTGGGGTAATTTTCAAACATTGTAAAACAACGAATTTAATTAATTCACATAATTTCGAAGGGAAAAAAATGCGTCGATCAGGGCCGTAGAACAGGTTTTTTCATCGCTTTTTTTTTTGAGACTGATACAGGATATCTAGAACACACACATACCAGTATCGATACATAGGACAGGTAGTGAATTCAATACATAGGACAGGTAGTGAATTCAAACGATTGTATACGTCAACCGAACCCGGAACCTTAACAACATAGCAACACATAGCAGCCTGCATATCTTCGTTATGTAACTTTGCCTGCAAGACTAATCGGATTAGTCTTTATTGTCGTTGTGTTTTAACGTCAGGGTCATGTCTAATGTCACATTAATGTATATGTATAGCGTCACTTTGCCTGCGTTTAAGGTATTTTATAATTCAGATTTGACAACATAATGGGTCTATAATGATTAAAGGTGGGCAATCCGATGTCGGTCGAAATTGTTCACATGATGTTTACTACTCTATATGAAGGCACGTCATTAAATCAGTCATATTATTCCAAAATTTGAGTTATATTGCTTCTGTGGTTTTTATGATGGAAACAACAATTCACTCTAAATCTCCACATAAAACCAATTTTGGAAGTTAGTCATTATCCTGATACCAAATTCTCAATTCTGGTAGGGAAGAGTGAAATCAATCGGGTCACCAACTTTCAATCAGGCCGAATAAGGCAAATCTGCTCAGGTATGACGAATTCAGCTGAGGCCAGATTTCATCATTCAGTGCATATTTGAACATAGTCACCAAAATAAATAAAGATCTACTGACTAAAATGTTAGGGGAAGGTGGGTAATGGCGGACACATTTTGTCAGAGAGGTATAACACACATAGAATACGTCATATAACAATAAAAATCATGTAAACACAAAGCACTGTGAATGTTCTACCTTTTATCAAGTTTTTATCAACTCATCATTTTGAAATTCGAAGCTACGACGCAATAAAAAAAATGGCGTCGTCCGGCATTACCCCACACTGTGGGGGTAATCCCGAACGTTATTTATCAATGGCAGCCCTCTTTTTATTGGAATATAGCATTCCAATGGGAGTTAACAAATACCCTTTTTAAAAGTGTAGCAGAAAACAAAGAACAATGTCACACATTTATATGGTCAACAACTATTACCGATTTATGATGTTAAATTGACCACGCCCATATTGGTTACCATGGAAACGGTACATGTCCGGGATTACCCCAATCCATGTACAATGTATGGGCAAATCCTCTCTTATTATTATGCTCATCATTGTGACTCCGAATTCATTTCTTTTTTATCAGAAGGAATCATACATTACATAAAAAAATAATAAGACTTTGTTTTCCTTGATGTAGAAATACCAGTTTTAAAGAGAAAATAATGCACCAAAATATCAATTTGCCCAAAAAGTGATTTTTTGTAATTCTCGCGAGAATTTGCGAGGTAACCATCCCATTTAGGTTTTGTGTGATTTCAATGGAGAGGCACCTAACATCATAGGGTGGCAAAATACCACCTTCTTTCACCTGCCTTTAGATACAACCCTGTCCGCGATTACCCCGCGTCCGCCATTACCCCACCATCCCCCTACTAGTTAGTTCAATTTGAGTAGATAAAATGTTTACCATCCGTATTATCCATAACAAACTACGGACTATTTTAAACAATTCATTGATATCATGATCATTAGAATCTCAAATGCATTTTATTCAGTTGAAAATGCAATTATTGCTCAAAGGTCCCAAAGTGGGATTCACACGCTTGTTTACTGAATCTCGGCAGTAAGGGGGTGAAGTTTGATGGGATAAACATTATCTGATAGAAGTCTAATATCGATTAACAGTCTATTTGTGTTTATAAACCAAAACACATGGGATATATTTTAAATAGTTTTCCCCGCGAAGGCGGACCGGACGCTTCCTTTTGACACGACCTTTTTTCGTGTATATACATTTGTTTAGTATCTTGTTTGTTTATTTTCAGTTATAGTTTGATTAGTTCCAAATTGACAAAGCCTCCTTACAGCAGTGAATAAATACAGACAGACGCCGCGTGCATGACGCCAGCAAGCGCACTATGAATCATATGCGTGACCCGTGCGTGCGTCCAAAATCGCGTGTGTTTGGCCATAATCGCGCGCGTACACTTTGATAATTTTTGCGCGCGGGGAGATAACATTTGCTCACCAATTCGAAACTGATTAAACTTAAGTACTGAAAAAAATAAAATTAATGTCTAACCGATCACAATTATACTTACATAATATTCCTTCGTTCCAGTTCAAAACCCTTGCGCCAACCATGGATGTCAAAACGGCGGACAATGCAACCCATTCCCTGGTTCATGTACTCAGTATTACTGCACATGCCCACCGTGCTATTATGGTCGCTTCTGTGAAAACCGTAAGTAGCCCCATACTTCTATATATGGTAGCACGCATTCAATATAAACTGCACATTAGGCTAAATAAAATAATAATTAGTTTCTCGTCCTAAATTTAGAATAGAAAGAGTATGAGGGCACTTTTTTTCTCTAAATAAACAATGTCAAATCGCCAATGTTAGTTGGACTAAACTCAAATTTATAACCAATATGTCAGCGTCTTAAATATGTCAACATAAAGTTTAAAAGAAAGAACATTATAGAATTCCTGAAAAGGATGCACGAGGGGACAAGAAACTACTTTATTGTTTTATTTGGCCTTACATGACATCTCATTACTTCTTTTTTATTTCACACATTTACAATGTTTAACCCAATAATATCACCTGCCGAATGCATTCCGTTCGAAAGTAATTATTGGCATAGAGACAAGTAAAATACATTTAAGAATGACTTTATCGCTTATGCAATATATCGAGGGCTTTGAGCAACATTGCCCAATCTGTAAAATAGCTGCCTATTGTTATATGTGGGGTTGGTTATTATGCTGATCAATTCGTATAAACTATTATTTAACATGGAGCAGCTTTTGCAGATATGTGTATGGTCGCGGCAAAAAGGTGCAGTTGTGGGTAACATGCATTTTTTTGATATTGAAGGGTATGGAAACACAAATAAAATAAAGATGATTTTACCGCAATATTTCTTAATATAATTATAAAGCAGTATCAAATCTTAACCTATAAAGGTGTCATTTTGAAGCATTCAAAAAGCTCCTTTAGCAACGACAGTATCGTATTCTTGTTGAGATACCTAGTGAACCGAGGAACTGCGTATGTTTCGGTAAGCGGTGTTGCTTTCTCAACACCATGTTTGATTGTGGTGAGCTATTTACTGTCACTGACGCTACACTGCAAAAACAAGGGTGTTAAAAATAACACAATTTGGAGTTAATATGAGTCCAATCCAATCGGTGTTATTTCAACACCTACCAGTTATATTTCAGCACCTACCAGTGTTATTTCAGCACCTACCAGTGTAAAAACAATAGTGTTGAAAATAACACAAAGAATCTTAACACCAGTGCAAATTTTATTACCGGTGCGTAAATTGGTGTTAAAGTAACACCCTAGTTTTTGCAGTGTAGAGAGCTTTTCCCAGCGGCGGTTTTGGAGTTGCAATTTTTGTATGACTCCAGACAGTTAAGTTGTCTGATGTTCAGGAGCAAAAGCACCAACTGGATTTTATACACAGTTAAGACATGTGGTATGATGAAATTGAGTGAGTGCTCACTCCCCGCATTTATTGTGATACTGTCATTGTAAACGAGGCAACATTCACACAATAGTGTTTAAAACATTGCATGATTTAATAGTTAGGAGAATGTACCATATCATTTTAAAATGTCGCACAAATGAAATGTTGTGAAGAGACTGGTTTCTTGATCAATTGCACTTTAGAATGAAATCCAGTCACATAGGCGGACAATTCTTGACAGGTTCACACATTATAAGTTCTTAGTCTGTTGCTTCTTCTACTAATGTATTGTAACATTTTAAATGGAAATATTTGTTTGTTGATATGTATATCTTAAACAAAGCCTACCACTGATATGGCCACCATTTCCATTCACATTAGTCATGCTACAGTAAAAGTTAACACCTTTTAAGGTTATCCATAGATCCTTGAGAATAGGGCAACAATGTTGAGACTTTAATCCCATTGAAATGGTGAAAAAAGGGGTCAGCTTACACAAATCGTCACATTACTTTCATTTGTTCAGAGAATAAACTATATTAAATACCAATTGCATGTTTCAATGCACGTACCAGGGTCAAGAAGCCATTTCAATCCGTGCACAATTGTCTTGAATTCACCTGAACATAGGAAATATTACTTTATACATGCTGAATGGAGATTCAAAGTTTTGAAAGAAAAGCTACATGATATGTTTTGGACGACTTCTTTTTGAAAAACATACCAGTGGTCAGAATACAAAGAAAAACATCAGTGACTGTGTTCTTGTATTTTTGTGTACTGATTGATTTGTTCTTTGTGTATTAAGTAATTATATGCTTTTTCTGTAAGGACTCATCAAAAACATATCAATTTCCTTAAAATAAATATCGTCGATGTCATATGTGGCTCGAAATAACAATATTCCCATAACATTCTGTTTTTTTTAATAATTTCGTTGTCGTTCATTTTAAAACTAATTCATATCGCACGATAGTTAATAACCCCAACATTAGTATATAGCGCCCATAATTTCTATCTGTCAATTATACTTGCGTATCAACATGGTATAACGTTCTTTCACTGTCTTTAAAGGACGAAGTAATAATATTGTTGTATATCGAATCTTTCATTTTGATATTTATAGGAGTGGACCAATGTAGCAACCATAAATGCTCAAACGGCGCTGTGTGCCAAGCACAACCAAACAGTTGTACTAATTACGCGTGTGTCTGTCCATCATGCTTCACAGGACAATTCTGCAGGGACAGTAAGTTTGAGGATGTTACTTTATTAATCCGTGATATAAGTGCCGCATAAAGATCAAATCACCCGAAGTAAATGCTATGATGTAATTGCTTGTCTTTACATTTGAGAACCATCACAAATTATCGGAAACTCGTCTGTCATATTTGATATCAAAGTTAACATAAGTTTAACCCCCCCCGGGGGTGTGCAACTGGAGATTAAATACCCCTACCCATTTCTAAGGGTGATTTTGGAAAAAAAACGGTTCCCATTTCTAAGGATTTTGCTTCATTATGGACACAAATTTCGCAAATTATCGGGATAATAAACCACACTGTCGCGAAAATAGACCCATTTGTAAAAGGGACCCCATTATTAGGAATTTTCCAGCACAAAATCATACCCCATGTTTATGGATTTTGTTTTGCAAAAATAGCGATCCATTACAGCGGCACTTTCCCGTATATCGTATTAGGCGAGTACCCCCCTGGTTTAAAACGATTGTACCTACTGTATAAATTGAACGTGAGTTTTGATTTTTGTGTCACAATAAATCTCTTCTGAGCAGCTAATGTTAGTTAGTCATTAGTCACGTCGTGTTTTCATTACAGCATACAGCCCATGCAGCGCTGGTAACAACCAATGCCAAAACAGCGCTGTTTGCAACAACTTAGCGGATTCTTGCACCGCTTTCTCCTGCCAATGCCAGGGATGTTTCACGGGATTCAGGTGTCAAACTGGTGAGTCTTTAGACATCCCCTAATAATTCAAGTTGTAGGGATTTTTCTTTTCTTCCCCCTTTTTGTTTACATGTTTTAATGTTTAATTAATAATGAATACATTATTTGTTGTTCTTTTTTTATTTGTTTTGTTTTTGAGTAGGGGGGGGGGGGGGGGGTCATCAGTTAATCAGTGATCTACGTTTCAAGTTGTTATTATCACGGTTTCTGTTCTTATAATTGTTCTTATAATTGTAATAAATATAAGAGGACCTGACGTTTCGATTCTAACAGAATCTTTATCGAAGGTAAAATGACAGAATACAACATACACTAACATATATATAGACTTGGGAACAAAGGGCAGGAAGTCACATGGGATAATGTAACAAAGTGGGGGTCAAAGTGACAGATGGATGAATAGGGGAAGGTATAACAAACTTGACAGCTGATTGATGAAGTGGATAATGTAACAAAAGGATGATATAGACAAAGGGGAGATTAAAAAGTAAAAGGCAAATTGGATATAAAAAATGGAGAGTAAAATCTATAATGGTGATTGATGACTACAAATAAATAATAAAAATAGATGTAAATGTAAATGGGAACAAATAATGGAAATGCACTGGAACGAGTAATGAAAATTACTGTGCATAGGAGACAATGTCGAAAATGAAAACATAGTGTCACACATAACAAGAAGTAAATATAAGAAATATATAGGTCTTATAATTGTAAGATTGTGTTATAAGATCATTGTTGTTATTTTTATTGTTAATTGTTTAGATATCTATTATAATAATTATTGTAACTATTGTTATCATTATTTTCCCAGTCATCGTTAGTCCATGCACGAACAATCCATGTCAAAATGGTGGCGTATGTCAACGTGTTCCGAATACCTGCTATTCCTATCAATGCCAGTGCGCTACAGGGTTCATGGGTTACAACTGCGAAACGCGTAAGTATTTGTTTGATTACATTACAGGGCGCATACCACTAACTATTTCCTCTATTTAAATACATTGGTATAATTCACCCTTAAGGGTGCCTTTAGATGCTTTTGGGTTAAAATTCAAACAAAATTTAGCATTTTAGTGAATTTAAAATGTTATTCTCCGACTTATGTCCTTTCTAAAAGTGTATACTTGTATGTACATGACATTAATATGTCATGTCATAATATTTAACACCATTAATATAAATATTTGGATTTTGTTGTTGGAACATGAATGTTATTTAGAAAAGACTAAAACTTGCCTTATTAAGACTGATATAGATTAACTTTTACGCTACGAGCGCCACAACGATTTTTGCCCAATATCAACGGAAGCCTTGTCACTTCCGGTTTGGTATCAATTCGAACGTTTTGCTCTCAATTTGGACCACGTTGTTAGCACATTTTTAAGGTTGAAGTGTTGTTCGACAGTTAAATAAGGTGCGCACGATTCACTTCAATTAACTTGTCAAACCATGTACCAAATGCGGAAGGAAATAGCGTTACCCAATACAGCTAGCAAATAGTGATTCTTTGGCCGTTAGTATTTATATAATATTGAATGGCTTTGAGGGTGATACAAGAATATTTGAATAGTTCGTGCAATATATTCTTGTATCACCCGAAAATAAGACATTCAATATTATTATTATTATTTATATTAAACAGACTGTTTTGATAAAAACTAAATAAGTTAGCCCGAACTGACCTACTCTGCGAATGTACTCATGCGCACATCTTCTGCGCCGCACAAACAATATTGGACGGCAATATTTTTTGAATGTTGGACGCACATCCGGGAACTTGGTGCGCAATGTTCAATACGTACTTTTATTGTACCGTTGGAAGGCCCATATAAATAATAATATATAATATATATTTCAATTGTTGAATATGCATTTCATTGGTTAACATACCTGTAATATTTCTTTCATTAGGAACGACGATATATGTTAACCCATGTAATAACTTCCCGTGTCAAAATGCCGGAACGTGCACCTGCCTAAGAAACAACTACTATATATGCTCCTGTCGACCTGGGTACGGAGGTATTAACTGTCAGACGGTCTTAGGTAAGTCTTAGATTAAGAAGGAGCGGGCACAGTATCTCCCAAATTAAAGTACCAAGCCTAGTATCGTTGTAATTAAGAAGGGGCAGGTCTAGTATAATATTAAATCAAGAAGAAACAGGCCTTGTATCTCTTTAATAAGGAACAGCATCTCTTAAATTAAGAGGAAGCCGTCCTAGTTGCTCCTACTTTTTCGTGACGTATCGCATGTCACAAAGCAATCATAATAATGGGTCCACTTCATCCATTTGATAGGGTTACAAAGAGTCAACCATGATTCTTATGACAATGACGACCATACAAAATAAATACAAAATATAGATTTGTCTTAAAGGGGCACGGAGAGATTGGCGATAAAAAATAAATTTGAAGGGGAAAATAGTGTTAATAGATAAGGTATAATAGAACCATAAAACGTAATCATTATTTCATGGGAAAAAGGTTAAAGTGATGGTGCTATAGATAGACATTCTGGTGAAGCCATTATGTGCCGAATGCTGCAGATAATTTCGATGTGATCGATATCGATATTACCAAATTATGAAATATTACATGATATACTGCGAATTAAGGTAAACTGTTTCAGATGGTAGTTACTATATGCCTAAGTATTACTTTGGTGCAAAAAACCCAATTTCCAGGAAAATTGAGGACGTATCTCTCAATTCCTCTTCTTTACATTTCATATTAGGCAATTTCATTTAAAATCCATACACCCATAAGGAAAACATTTTTACCTTAATCTTTCTCACAGGGAGTATGAATTTCAAATGAGCTTACCTACATGGGTGACTCAATCTGAACTCTACACTCCCTGTGTAGAAGATTAAGGGCATGTCTTCCGTATGGGGTGTATGAATTGTAACAGGAAAAGTCCGTTGAATACAAATATGCTGACTCATCATGTGCCCTAAACGCTCCGAACCGATGGGAATGGAGATAAAGTCCAAAGGGAAAGTGTTTATCTTGCATTAGGAACAATTCTTACCGATTTATTGAATGACGCAGGTTGAACAAGGTTCGATTCCGGACGATATAATCAATCGTCGCCGTTCTATGTATTATGGCTGTGGCTGATTCTTGTGACATGCGATGTGCTGAGCTAAGAGATAGACCAGTTGCTTCTTTAGTGCCGTCAGTCCAACGGAGCTTTAGTATGCCACGTTCACGCATTCCCATTATAGCTCCTTGTATTATCATCTTTTCTAGATTGTCACCCTCTCGTCTATCAATATGTCACAAGTATCATTTGTTGCGCATGTTCTTTGTATGCAGAGAAGTTTAGTCCCAATCTGGCTTCTGAAAAATTCATTTGTATTATGCTCTTTCCATGATATTCCTAACATCTTGAGCCAACATCACATTTCAAAAGTTGATATATCCTTTGAATCCGCTATTCCGATTGACCATGTTTCAGCTCTATGTGTTGCAACCGGAAAGATTAATGCCATTAAAATGCATACTTTTGTGGTCTTTGTAATTCCTTTTATATAATCCTTCCAAATGTTTGATAAGGCATTTGCTGATGTGTTTCCATTCCTAGATTGTAATATCTCCTGAGCTTCCACCATCTTTAAGAATGAGTGATCTACTGTGTAGTTATGGACACACATCCATAATTATATCAATTCAATGTCTGTTGTTCTGGTTAATCTAAATAAAAGTTTAGTCTTTCATTTGCAGTATAAGAAAATAAGCCAATAACAAGACGTGGTCTAATAATTGTAGATGTTATGATTAATATTTCACAGCTCCTACTCCCCAGCTAGATTCCTGTTCCACAATCAACCCATGTCAAAATAGTGGACAGTGTTACAATGGTTATGACCAGAACAGTTCTCCTAATAACGTATATCGGAATCAGTATACATGTGTGTGTGCCAATGGGTTCAGTGGTGTAAACTGTGGATCACTTCAAGGTAAGAGGCGTTGGACATAGTTGTGTAAGGGAGCAGTTCCATTTACACGCGATAAATTTATCGCGACTGTATCGGGGCCTGATATGTTTTGGACCCGATGTTTTTCAAGTTGATTCGCGATAAAATAGTCATCAGGCCCCGATAAAATAGACATCGGGGCCCGATACGAGGCCTCTGCCATACCCTGGGGTATGTTTAGCAAATAGAGCGGGACATTGTTTAGCAAATACACGAGGATAATACAATTTACGTTAAACATCCATAATCAATAACATTATCTCTAAAAACATGAAATGCTGAATTTGTACCTTACAATAATAAATAGCCCGAAGCTCTATTTACATACCGACCACTTATCTTTCGTTATATTTAAACAAGCGGTAATACGCTACTCGATAAATACTCCTTTGCTTCTCGCAACTGTACGCGCTAAAAATCTCATCGGGGCCTGATTGCAGAAGGTGAGGTGCAGACCAGTGTAGGAAACAGGTAACCATGTGAGCCCTAATCAGCTATACCGGAGTGAGGGCGCTATACATGTAGAATGTAGGCCATCAGAGGATCAGGTAGATGCTCCTGCTAAATTTGTTCAATAAATTCAGTTAATAAAACCTAACCTCCCTTCTTACGAAACACGTTGAAACAACACATGCATGTACGTCGGGAAACATTCCCTCATCTCCCATTTAACATTGTTTAACCCTTTCTACGCGGCAGGCGTCTGCAGACGACATTCAATAATATCACAACATGTTTTTAAATAGTCACAATATTTGCAATTGCATTACCATATTTGAATCAGTATACCAAAGAAGTAAACACATTCCTAATATTGATTCATTAATTAAGATAGACCTTGAAAGTTGGGAAAGGTTTCTGAAGAAGAAAAAAAATGTAAATGGTAAACCAAAATCAGCATTGAAAGTATTAAACAACACTTTCCGGGTCATAGGTATTGATGAATGTACCAGCTGTGAATTCCGAGTGCCTAAAGGAATTTTACTTTTTACTGATCAATATATTATTTGAAACCATATTTGTGTATCTCTATAGCCAATCATTGTGTACATTCAAATTATCAATGTTATGATCATTACTTTTTCATGAAGCTACAAATCCAAGCCTCAACATGTGTACTGCAAGTTCTTGCCGAAATGGTGGACAATGTCGCAATGCGTTCTACAGCTTTTCATCAACAACAGCGCCCTTCTGTGTTTGCCCAATAGGATTTGCCGGACAGTACTGCCAGAAATCGGGTAAATATTAGTATGCATACATTAGACATAACATTAAAATAATTCCCTGTCAACCGAATCAACGGCAGTGATCCCTGCAGTAAATCTGCGATGTTTCGAGATCGGGGTTCATATCATACATGTCATAACATTGCTTGCAAGTTAAATACAAAAATCATCATATGCATCGTGTTATCGCATTCAAATGCCCATGAGCGGTTATTGAATCCACCACCGGGATTCACCACCACGAGCGGGACAAAGGATCATCAAATTGGTGTATGATGCAAATGCCGTATCTTTTTCAAAATCAGTGCGTTGCAGTGTGACAAATGTAATGTTTTTGTTTTATTATTCTTAATCGGCTTAAGTAACGTTATTAATACATTACTGTTTCTACCCCCCTTTATCGGCTTAAGTAACGTTATTAATACATTACTGTCCGTACCCCTCCCCCCTAACATTGTTACCTAGAAGGGGGGAGGGGGTCCAAACCGAGGTATAGCTAGAAGTCTCCTCTTTCCATACATAACAAAACAAGTACCAACATTCCACGCTAAAATCCTGTCGTAATGTTTGTACAGGAGGTGAAATATGGCCAACATTGAATTTTCGCCAATAAATGTCTAAACATCGGAATTTCACCCGGATTTTTGCTTATGAATGAGGAAAATGATGTTCAGGACCATAAAATAAAGATACTTTACCTCCTCCCCTAACCTCGGACTTTGACGGGTAGTACCCTCATTTGTTTACGTTAAAATGAGCGCAACGAATGTAAAAACGATTACCTGGTTAGGAGGACGAGGGCTAATTGAATATTGTTCAATTGTGTTGGCTTACCCAAGTTTGGCGTTCGAAAAAAGGCACTTATTTATACCTCCAGTAGTGTTCAACGAAAATGTATTACATTTGGTGACCAATTAAAACATCGATGCGAAAGTGTATTACATGATTGGTTTATGTTTCTTGCAGTTACTAACCCATGTACCAGTAACCCCTGTCGGAATGGAGCCCAATGTAGAGCATTCAACAACTACTTCGTATGTGCTTGTGTGCAGCCGTTTTCAGGGGTCACTTGTGAAGTGTCATCAGGTACGTACTCTAATCACTTATAAGGCAGTTTTGGTCGCCATCTTTTAAAAGTGACTAGGGGGGGGGGGGGGGGGGGGGGGGGTGGGGGGGGGGGTACCGCGCCATTTTGTCCCGAAGCAATGGTCATGACGTCATATTTTGGTCAATTTTCTGAACTTTTGTATTGGATTTACGTGCAAAATATATGCCCTTGGCAGCATACTTTCCCGGGTGTGTGGGTGCACTTTAAATTTCAGATGTTATAAAATGGACGGATATCTAACCAATTTGATAAAAAAACACGATCCACACACCCCAGAATTGCAAAAAAATGCATAAAATAAGTCCACTTTTTATGCCTTTGAACAGAGTGGCGGCCGGGATTGTAGAATTTAACACAGTGCATTAACCCATGACCCATGATATAAATAAATTATTTGCGATTTAGTTTTCCAATTAGCACGGTTAGTGTAGTGGATAGCAATTCGACATGAGGAGCGAAAGGTTGTGAGTTCGAGCCCCATTAGGAGCACTTTTTGTTTTATATGCTGGATTTGCTTTGCATCATCTGTATGCTTGCCCACGCGGACATCACACTGCTGCTGGCGTTTACCGTATCAGTTACGCCATTTTTTTCTTCTCGAAAATGTTAAAAAAAATTACCGTTCTTTTAAAAATAAGAATTATAATCAAATTACAAACACATTTTGTGCGAGAGCAACACACATATTTGGCAAAAACGGCACAATAAAAATCCGTTCGTTATAAATAAATGGACATGGTTAAATAATAAAACTATCACAATTACAGTCGTGTATCTCTGTGGCGTGCGTAGGTTGGCCATGTCGTTGGCAATCGGAAACCACGGGTTCGAATTTCATTTTATTTTTCTATTTTTTAAACTTGATGGTAGATTAATGTAACATCATTGTTATGCCAATTTTTATCAATTATAAATGCCGCCCATGCGTTTATAGTTTTATTTTTATTTATTTATCTATCATAAATGTATCCTTGATTTATTTAACTTTGTATCTAAACAATTAAAATGCGTAAACAATTATATTATTGCTCGATAAATAGAGTGATTTAACTTGAGTTCAGTTTGATAATATGATAGCAAAACTTGTTGTAAAACCATTTTACCAGTGTGTCCAACAATTTCTCCTTTGCACACTTTGGTAATACATTCAGAGATGTCACTTTTAGCTTGTTATAGCTAGGCTCAATTATAAGCAAGTTTGCGACCGGGTTTGCGACCTCTATGATTTTAGGCTGGTAACACAATCCCACAGTGCATTTCGTTAAAACAGTGTAAATTATTTGTCCACGATACGTATCACGTGATAACCACGATCGATTTCGCAAAATATTGCAAAATGGCGCGGTACCCCAGCCCCCCCCCCCCCCCCCCCCCCCCCTAAAAAGTGACGGACGCAATCGAGGGACTGGGAGGGGGAACATAGCAAAACCCTGCTCAAATTCGTAACAGCGTCAAACGATCTTCACAGATCAGTGACCACAATACTATGCATTTGTTGTTTGTAATCTGTAGTAGACAAGGACCAATCTACGTTATTTCCATTGGTCAAGGGACAGTCCTATGAAATATTCTATTATCAATTGTCTTGCTGTTTTGGCAGATTGTAGTCCTTGCCAATGCTTTAAGTGTGTTCTTCTAGATCTCTTCCAAGCTAAAGTTCCGAAAGTATAGGTATAGTGATTATTGTATGCATTGAATGGTACTTTGACGGTAATATGATAGAAGATTTGTTAGCATACTTAGGTGGCGAATAGGTACTATCCTGATTGTTCTTTTGTTCTGAGTTCCGGAATTCAAGAGTAACTGTTTCCTAACTTGCTTCAAATCTGCTGTCATGTGACTTGTCCAAATGATGATTAACGTCTGGGGCGTAAAACATTGATACGTTTAATAAACGCGGGACGAAGTAATACCACAGGCTAATACGCTAAACGTTGTTCTACAGTTCCAAAAAGTATTCTTCTCTTTGAACCCCCCCCCCCCCCCCCCCCCCCACCCCCAAATTCTCCAAGTGTAAACTATATAACTGAATAAATTTGCAAGTGCCATTAACTTTGTTTGCATAGTATCTATGACCTAATAACCAATACCCTTCATCGGCTTTTCCAGCATCTACAATAAATACCCACCTATAGTTACCTGTCCACCAACCCTTGCTAACATTATACGTTTACTACTTTATGTCATTCCCCCTTAAATGTATCAACAAGTATTATTAATTGAATTAGTTGCTGTTGGCCTATCTTTAATTGTAAGTACATTTTGGTAATTGCAGCGTCTACACCAGACAATATCCCACCTACGGTGAACTGCCCATTGACCCTAACCTATACTAGTTCAACTGGGCAGCCTATCTCAGTTACCTTTACCCAACAAGCTACGGGAACTGATAATAGTGGTGGACAAGTTACATTTATTTACAGTCCTGCTTCAGGATCGACGTTTAACGTGGGTACAACGGCTGTCACTGCAATAGGGAGAGATCCAAGTGGTAACACGCAAACGTGCATGTTTAACATCATCGTTAATACAGGTATAAACCTCGCAATATGGTTTTAAATTTTTATATCAGCAATTTTGATGAGACTTTTATCATTTATATGAAATATAAATATGAAATATATAAAATATAAATGTTCGATCTCATGTGTTCTTTATTTATCAAATAAGCGTTTAAACAACCAGCTTAATTGCGTATTTTAACAATTCCTAATGCAGTCCACCAAAATCCTTCAAATAAAAAAAAACACGTTATAGTATTTTGTATTCGTTTCTAGGTAGTGCCGATACAATTCCGCCTATGGTGATCTGTCCCTCAGCTCAAACTCGTGTGGCACCCCAAAATACAAACAGTGTTGTCGTCGATTACGCATCAATCATGGCAAGGGTAACCGACAATAGTGGAGAAAATATCGTACCTTCTTACTTCCCGCCATCACGTTCACTTTTTACTGTTGCTGCATCACCTGCTATGGTCTTTGCGATAGCAACGGACTCAAGTGGTAACACCGGCTTTTGCACTTTCACAGTCACCGTAACAAGTAAGTGTTTGGTTGCTTTTTAACATCTTTATGTCACGGCTCAGCAATTGTATTGTTACGGCTTCTTTCTAGGTCCGCATAATAAATAAATACACAGTAATATAAATAAGAATTATAAATATCAAAATACGTTAGCAGTTCATGGTTGTGGGACCCGAGGTTTCACGCACGTATTATACAAACGGCGATCGTCAGCCAACTGCACAACATAATGATATACTCGGTTTATTTCTTTTTAGCACGGTTCGGTGGCTTGTATCGATGGCGACATGTTGATATCAGTTCGGATTTGCGATTGATTGATTTTTCTTTTCTTAGGAGTATTTCCACCTTCTCGTCCATGCACAGGTTGCATAACCCTGATGATTGCATATTGGTACTTGACTTTCTTGCGAGAAATATATAAGAAAATACATAGAAATATATAAGAAATACATAGAAATATATAAGAAATACATGAGCAAAATAATTCGTAACTTTGCAAAGGAATGTCCGATTTTAGTCAAATTTGAAGCAAATGATAGTCTAGATTTCATACTTCATCTGTAAAAAAGAAAATCAGAAAAAAAACTTCCCCCTTAGCCCACACGTAATCATACCCTTTGAAAAATATGAGTTGTTTGAATTTTTCTCAAATCTACGAGCTGGAGTTGTGGAAATTTCACTTTACCCAAAATACAGTTAGTTTGCAAGTACAAATCAATATATTGGTTTTTTATGCCTGATCAAAATTATTCATACCCCATACCAAGTTCAGAATTGATGCCATTTTTTATGATAAAAGACATGTTTTTGACATTCCAAACGTTCTTTATATTGTGTACTAGGCTTATATATTGTTATGCAATAGTTCCATGATGTGTGCATACAATGTGGATGCATTAAAAATGTGTCCTATTGAATGTTCAGTGGAGGATGTTATAGGACAACACTCGAAGAAGATCAAATAACTCAGTGATGACCTTTTTGTGCTTGTTGTGAATGCTCATGAACAAGGAAAAGTCTACATAGCTATTTCGAATCAGCCTTCATTAGATTGCAGGTCATGCAAGTCACTATAAGTGTGCCAATTTTCATAGCCCTGGGCATGTCTAGAGCTTTCTGAAATCGGGGCAACATTTATACTAGTGCGAAAATCCAATTTTGAGAAATATTCGCACTAGTATAAATTTCCCTTTAGTATTTCGATATATTTAATTTTGTACTCATCCGTTTTGGGTTAACGGTTGCCATGGCAACCTCCGGAAAATATTCTCATAAAATGTCTTCATTAGGTTGCACAGCATATGTTTATTAATGTATTTATAAACATAAACTTTTTGTGGTACAGAATCTTTGGGGCAACAATTGTGTATTGATATTAACCCAACTGTGTCAAATTTGACCTTTGAACTTTGCTAATTTGAAAACGTTAACCGTAAACGTCTTTATATAGGTATATTTAAAAAAACATTGATATGTAACTTTCCTATATTCGTTTGAATACTGAGTGTATAATGGGAAATTCAAAATGATGCTTGAAATTGAGGGCACAAGTACTAGCGAGGTAGGTTACATCGCTCGTAAGTGACGCCAGGCTGGTGCACTCGGCCGTATATTTATTTCTTTTATATTACCAACAAGTATTATAAGTGAATTATTTGCTGTTGTAGCTTATCTTTAATTGTTAGTACATTTCGGTAATTGCAGCGTCTACAGCAGACAATATCCCACCTACGGTGAACTGTCCATTGGCCCAAACATATACTAGTTCAACTGGACAGCCTATCTCAGTTGCCTTTACCCAACTAGCTACGGGAACTGATAATAGTGGCGGACTAGTTACATTTACTTACAGTCCTGCTTCAGGATCGACGTTCAACGTGGGTACAACGGCTGTCACTGCAACAGGGAGAGATCCAAGTGGTAACATGCGAACGTGCATGTTTAACATCATAGTTAATACAGGTATAAACCTCGCAATTCGTTAACAAATGAAATGTTTCATTTTTCCGTACACTTTGTAAATCCTGTTAACCATTTCGTTTAGATCTCTATTCATTCCTAGTTTTCATTCCTTAATTATACACTTTTAATCTCTGCATAGCCCTTTATTCTCCTTGATTACACTAATGCACTACAGTTAACTTATTTTCAGCACGTGATATCCTAATTCTTGCCTTTCTAGCCTACTTTTGTTTATCTTCCTGTCATTTGTTTCTTTTTCTTCTTCCCTATGTTTATATATTAGTGTGTATGTAGGCCTATATTATAGTTTCATTTTTAAATGAAACTATTGAATAAAGAAATGCTGCTTCGCTTTACCAATTTGTTGGAGATCTAACAATTACTATTGCACTTACTGTCCGTTTTACCATTCTACACACGATTCTTCTAGAGGTTTTTCCTGCAACAATTCCCAAATGTCGATAAAGTTATTAAAGTACAACATAATAGTACGACTGAAATTGACATGACATGCAAGCACAGAAATACTCTTTTTGGTCATTGTAATATTCTTCTTCACAAATTATTCCCGTTTCCCATAAGAGCAGTGTTAAACAGTATACGGTATAATCTTACCTCTGGGGTAGCTTTCTGGCAGCAACTCGCTTGCCTTTCGTCAGCCCCAATAACACGTGGGGCGCTGTTGGCGGCTAGGCTATTGAGTCTCATCATCATCACCGTCAGGCCCCTCATAACATCGATCTGTAGCCCACAGTGCTACGATTCAATAGCGGCGTGTAGATCGCTGGTAGGTAAAGTGCAACAGAGCAATTATAAGTACCAAAAGTGCATGTTATTGAAAACATATGTAAGACAAGGAGACATATTATATTATAGAATACAGCTTGGTGATGTAATGTCATCGACAAACAAATGGTTTGACCTTATTTGCATATAATTAGCATATTAAAAAGAAATACATCACAAATTTGCTTTGTGTAATTTCCCGCAAAAACAACAAATTCACACGATATTAAGTTCCCATCAGTGTCAACAATTCTGTCTAAGAAAAATTTCACATTTATCGTAATTTAAAAAAATAAATAAAAAAATCGGTCTTAATTAAGCTTAATTAATGACCAAACTTGTTGAAATTATGAAGTAGAACTGTGTATCCAAAACTAGACTTGCAGGGTGTCAAATCAAAGGTAAAGATGTGTTTAAAACAATGGTCTGAGCAGATTATTCTATATCCCTTAAGTATTTAAAATATTTTCCTCCAAACATTTGGTATATGAAAAAATGATGTGTTTTTGTATTTTTCTCATGAACATGCAATAAACACTAAAATCAAAGAGAAAGATGTTTATGCCACACAAATCTGTCAAGCCATTCGTAACATGTTTGCTGTGTAATTAATTTACGCGCGTCATTAGTCAATTAATAAGGCGTTAAATGGAATAATTTTGAACAATTTTGTGTGTGCCCAATTAAGTTATGCAAGGTTTCAAATTAATTCTTAAATTATGCTTAATAAAATGGTCAAGACACATTTCTCAATTTCATTTGTCTTTTTCTGTAATATTAATCAAAACTGAAGATACATTAATTTTGCAACATTTTCTTACAATAACAATGTATTTCACACAAATGTACAACTGTGCACAGACTTAGCAAAAGTCTATAGTATTAATATGTGTCCAGTCATGCACGCAAACATTAGAAGCAATCTCCAAGGACATGCTTACGCTAAGGGACCAATGTTTTGAAATCCGCGCTACAAGAAAAGTGAAATGCCATTCAGCAGTGTGCAGTCAAGGGTTTAAAGCATAATGGTGTATGCTACTTTAGGTGACCGTGTGCTGACATGCGAGCCTGTACATTATAAATGCCTGTAATAAGTCTAAATAGTCATGGCCATAAAAGCAAGTAGCTGGTTGGATTAGCGTGTATGGATAATCAAGTATTGGCCAATCCGAAATCAGGTTTAATAAGAAATGTAACAATGCTGATAATCATACAAGGACACAAAATATTATTTTAAAACAAAGCTGTTTGATTACATATCATACACATACTTAGAATTGAAATGTTCATGGTTGTACAATTCTCAGGGGGCACTTTATTTATAATTCAATAGTTGGTGATTTATGCTCTGTTGCACTGTAGTAGCGTCCTCCGTCTCTGTTCAAGGATAAACTCTAAGCCATGTGAAAATACTCCACAACGCTCGAACGTGGTACCAACATCATGAAGAATACCTCCCAAACGCCGTAACTTCATATTTCTAGCACATAAGTATCTATTTTAAACAAAGATTTCTTAGGCTTACTACTAAAACTCACCCCGGCATGCACAATGTAATTCCATATGCAAACATAGTTTTTATTTACTTATTAACAATAATAAAGCACTATATTTTTGGTGATGGGAGCTAGAGACAATAATTTATATCACGTCATATTTATTACATCTATTTATATTCTTACATATTAAAAGATGAGTCAACCCTTAGGCAATCAGCATTTCCATACGACATGGGTTAAACCCGTGCTGTAGCACTCTTTGACGAGTGTGTTGCCAAGTCTCCCGTTATAAATTGTATATTATATTTTCTTCTTATGTATTTGTCTTGCGATTTGTTTATGTGACCCATGATTCTTTTTCTGGAACCCTGTGCCCGAGTTCCAATGGATTGTGTAGCCCTGCCCTTCCTCAGATGTTACAGCCTTGCCCTCCCTCTCTCTTTTTTTCTGCCAATCTTGACATTGATTGATTTTCTAACATCATCTAATTTTTGTATTATTTCACAGTTAATCCGTGTAATCCAAACCCGTGCTTCAACGGTGGTAGGTGTTCTCCTAGCGGTGGAAATTTCTTTTGTGATTGTACCAACACAGGATTTGTAGGTCAAACATGTAATGTTGGTGGTGAGTGTTATTCCACTTTTCAAGAGACCAGAATCTTATATTAAGGGATGAGGCTTTTATGCTCCGGGGCACCACAGATTTTGGGCGGGGCGGTTCAAAGTATACAGATTTTGTTAAATTTATTTTTATTTATATATTTTTTGTCATTTATTTAGTCATTAGTCAACATTTTTTTTTGGGGGGGGGGGGGGGGGAGAAAGGGGCAGACAGGAGGGGGGGGGGGAGAGAAATAATCTGGGGGAAGAACATCAATTGAGGGAACAAGATGCGCCCAAAGAGCGTGGACAGTTTGACAATACAATAGAAAACCGTACCTCCAATCAATCTCAAATTTCAGATTATTGTGGATCTCAGCAAGCTCTATTAAAATATCAAATAAAAATAGGAACAACCTTTAACACGTGCTGTAGCACTCTTTGAAAAGTGTTGCGCCAAGTCTACCATTATTAATTGTATACTATATTTTCTTCTTATTTATTTGTCTTGCGATTTGTTTTTGTGACCCATGGTTCTTTTCCTGGAACCCTGTGCCCGGGTTACAATGGATTGTGTAACCCTACCCTCCCATAGATTTTGTAGCCTTGCCCTCCCTCTCCCAATTTCTGCCAATCTTGACATTGATTGATATTTTAACTACATCTCATTTCTGTACTATTTCACAGTTGATCCGTGTAATCCCAACCCGTGTTTCAACGGTGGTAGGTGTTTTCCTAGCGGTGGAAATTTCGCTTGTGATTGTACCAACACAGGATTTACAGGCCTAACATGTAATGTTGGTGGTGAGTGTTATTCCACTTTTCAAGCGACCAGAAGCTTATATTAAGGAATGAGGCTTTTATGCTCCGGGGCACCACAGATTTTGGGCGGGGCGGTTCAAAGTATACAGATTTTGTTAAATTTATTTTTATTTATATATATTTTGTCATTTATTTAGTCATTAGTCAACATTTTTCGGGGGGGGGGGGGGGGGGGGGGGGGGGGAGAGAAATAATCTGGGGGAAGAACATCAATTGAGGGAACAAGATGCGCCCAAAGAGCGTGGGCAGTTTGACAATACAATTGTCATATCTAGAAAACCGTACCTGCAATCAATCTCAAATTTCAGATTATTGTTGATCTCAGCAAGTTCTATTAAAATATCAAATACAAATAGGAACAACCTTTAACCCGTGCTGTAGCACTCTTTGAAAAGTGTTGCGCCAAGTCTACCATTATTATTTGTATATTATATTTTCTTCTTATGTATTTGTCTTGCGATTTGTTTCCGTGACCCATGATTCTTTTCCTGGAACCCTATGCCCGAGTTCCAATGGATTGTGTAGCCCAGCCCTCCCACAGATGTTGTAGCCTTGCCCTCCCTCTCCCTCTCTGGGGGTGAGTGTTCTTCCATTTTTCAAAAGACCAGAGGCATGTATTAAGGGATGAGGCTTTTATGCTCCGGGGCACGCAGATTGGGGGTGGGGTTGTTCAAAGTATACAAACATTTAAACAAAATAAAATTATATATATTTTGTTTTTGTCATTTATTTAGTTGTTTTTAGGGGTGGGGGAGGGGGAGGGGGCAAACATGGGGGGGGGGGGGGGGGGTGGATAACTTATCTGGGGAAAACAATTTTTTTTTTGGGGGGGGGGTATGCTGTATGTTGACTCGATTTCTACCTCAGCGAGCGTTCGCCGCTTTCTCCAAGCGGATCGAATTATTGGACGACTCTTTTCTGATCATGCGTTGTTGTAGTTTTGTTATTAACACTTGTGCGCATGCGTGAAATCGTCTCAAGTGTTTGAGCGTTGTTGAGTATGCTTAAAAGCGCTTCATAATTGTTTTCATGGATGCATACTTTAACCCGTTCAAACGATTTTTTATTTTGTAAAGCTGGTTTAGGATCCGTATTTCTTTTACTTCACATTCAACAACTTAACCTTATTTTTCTGCTCCAATCTCATCTTACAGCTAGTGGAGGATTGATTGTTAGTTGCCCTCCTGGCCAAATTGCAGTGGCTGGTAGTACCGGATCAATCCCTGTGTACTTTGATGAGAGATTAGCTCGCGCCACAGGTGGTAGTGGGAGTTACATCTATACCTTCAGCAATCCTTCGGGAACATCATTTCCTGCCTCTGGATCGCCGACATCAGTTACGGTTACAGCTAGAGATACCACAAATGCTGCCTTAACCGGAACTTGTAATTTTAATGTGGAAGTTATACCTGGTAAGTAATACATTTAAAATATGTTAAGCGTCCGGATTTTGTTTCAAAATAAGGAAGGAGGCCCCTTTTCAAAACCTTTTAACGCAACATTACCCTTACAGTTATTAGGGGTTGGTCACCACAAAACTTGTTTAAAATGCTTATAAGAAAAAAGCAAAGTTGATACTAACATCTCTGAAACACCTGAACAAAAAGTGACTGAAATGTAAAAACAAATGAAAAGACAATTGAAGCAGACCCAAAAGAGGAAGTGGGCGTGGACGGTAAGCATGTTATTCTTTTTCATTTGGCCTTAATTTAAGCAGAAAATAATCAATGGGGAACAGTGGGGGTCAATCTGTGGCGCTCTCTGTAGATCAGGATGGCAATATTGTTTAGAAAAAAAGAGGGGTGGGGGGGCAAACAACAGAATAACAACTATATATCCATCCCTGGTCGGACGCTTTTTGATATTTTATGTCTCTGTATCTACAGAAACTGATCAAATACATGTCGGTGGTAAGGTTTGCTTGCTGCGGCAAAATTCGGGGGCGGGGGGGGGGGGGGGGGGGGGTGGGGTGATGCTCATATAATCAACAGTTTCGTATGCGCCATCCAAACAGGTGATGGGCGACAATAGAGGGCGAATTGTGGGCCCTTTATTTGGCAATACCCACACAAATGCCCTCGGGGCTCTTTCCATCAAGGGAGGGGGGGGGGGGGGGGGGCGACATCAACCCCTAGCAATTTCGAAGCAGGGACAAATCCAGCTGCAGAACGAATTTGCGCTGCTACCCCTTTAAAACAGAGTCATGCAATAAGAACAACTGCGTGTTCAGCCATAGGTGCTCAAAACGGATGGCCATGGCGCAGTCAACTGTAAGGTTAAAGGAGGGCGGTAGAGGGTATGGTCATAAAAAAGATGTAAAGGGGTCTGTGTATGCTGCAAATACTCTGCGCCAGTTATTTTGGAAGCCCTTTCACCACCAGCAACAGTTTTGAGGGAAGGTTTTTTCGGGGGGGGGGGGGGGGCAGGCCAATTTATGGGAAGCCAAACCTCCAGTCAGTGATAGCAAATCCGGGACGAGCTATGGACAAAATTAAGAAGGAAATGGATTTAAAACGGATCTCGGGGTCATTTGTTGAATACAAATTCCATTGAAATGGATGGGGCGATCCAAGAGAAAAAAACATGTTTTGTAACCAAACATCTGTTTCATACCAAAATACCAGGGAAATGATGTATGTGTTTTTTTCATAATTCAAACCAAAAGAAACAAATGAAAACACAGCAGTCTAAAAAGAGTACAGGAAATCAATAAAGTTGATTTGGGTGCATGAGATTTCAACTTAGTCAAACAAGATAAGCTAGTCAAACAAGATAAGCTAGTCAAACAAGATAAGCTAGTCAAACAAGATAAGCTATTGTGTCTCTCTGTTGGGATATAAAAATATCTCACTGGTTGCATCATCCAATATAAACAAATATAACTTTGACACCAGCAGAGACTGCGGGTACTGTTAAAATAAACTGCATATGTACATGTAATTTACAAAGACTACAAACATGGGAGTCTCCACGTATGTCTAGAAAGACCTAAATGTGTAAATGTTTGCAATCACATGCTAATAGGGTGGCTTCGCTTCGCCCCCCCACCCCAAAAAAAAAAGCCGATATCAAATTTGAGGCTCATGCAACATATGTCATACCCCCAGGGGAGTCCATTAATGACAATATTGACCCGGAGGCATGTGCGGTTAACCTGGGGTACTTTGACCTTTGTTGGCTGCAAACTGAAACCAGCGGTTGAAACCCAACTGCTGTTGCTGAACAGCATCGTAATTAAACATTGCGTTTGCAATCAACTGTGTTTTTATCGGGTTTAGTAGGCTGACTGGATTGAGCGGCATGAATGCACTCCGACCCGATAAACTGTTGACAACTTGTGTGCACGTTTGATAAAACATTGATATACTTGTTGGGTTCATCATAACATTTGTTTGGTTATGACCATAATAAGCGCCCGATAACCCTACCAGTTTTGAAGCGGCGGGCTCATTATCAGCCCTCTGCACCACATATTGACCTGCAGTCGGAGCACTTGCACAAGAATGTGACAACAAATTGAAATGGTCTGTACCTTGCAGCATTCTTTCTGCCATTCTCCACTTCCACATTGACTTTCTGATCACCGACGCTCTGAAGTAATGCTGCGCCCTGGCTCGGTAGTGGTTGTGCGCTTGGCATGCTTGGTGGTGCTGCCTTTACACGCACCAAAATCACGAGAAAAAAATTGTTCTCACGACCCAGTCTATCTGCTAAATTGACAGAGAATGTATATCTCTCTTTTGGCAACCAGAACAAACATGGCGGTATAGCTTCCGATGCACCTGGTTAGTCCCTCACCATATCCATAACCCATTGTGATTGGTGCTTGGTACGCTGCACTAACCAACACAATATCAACCCTAGCAGCCGCGACGGAACCATTATTTCAAGTAAAGTAAAGTAACAAACAAAGAACAAATGTATGATATTAATAAATCTGAATTAGCAAATATCTTTACAGTTACTAGTCTTTGTCTACATATTACAGGTATAATGAAAATGAAGAAATCATTAATAATAATTGGAATATGTAAACAATACAGGAGTATAAAGTAGCATAATATATATTCCAAGCAATCGAAATATTGATAACTATTACATGAGTAAAATGTATATGATATTTATGCATTAATATCACTTCTTCTTTTTTTAAATGAAATAAAATACGACATGCCAAAGATACAGGGTGACCCAGAAAATGTTGAACCCAAAAATCACAAACTTAAAAAAAATAATTAAAAATGAAAATAAATAAATATGGCATTCTGTTTTCAACAGTTATATTAACAATTTATTCAGCTTTCTGGAGAACTTTAGATCATGTAAATTGGCCTTACCAAACTAAAGATACACTTGATTGTGTGACAGGGGGTGTTTTCGCCCTTTTGTAAAAGTGAAAAAAATTATAACTTGGTTCAGATATGAAACTTAATTATGTTTCAAGTACGGTGAGTTAAGTAATCTTTTCTTTTCATCTGTATTGATCAAATCAACATTTTCAAATGAAATCAAGGGGACTTCAGTTTTTGTTTTCAAAGTCTCTTATATAATAATAATATTGATTTACATAATAAATGAATATTGATGAGATACTGTGCAGAAATGGTTTCAAACAGGCACTTGTTCTGCTCATTTAGCATGAAACCGTTTTTTTGCACTTCACTTACACTACAAAACAACACTTCTTATAAAATTACACGTATTTTAAATTTCGTGTGGCCTATTTTTATGATCTAAAATGTTTCAGAAAGTTAAATGTATGGTGCACATAGATGGTGAACGAGTTATGCAATATTTTGTTAATTTAATGGTAAAAACAAATATTGAATTTTGTGATTTTTGGGTTCAACATTTTCTGGGTCACCCTGTAGGAATTGAACCCTTGTCCGCCGGTTACAATCAATGGAGTCTTGCATAGTAAAGCCGCAACAGTCCCTATTTTGTCAAAATAATGGTTACTGAATGAAAACACCTACCCGACCGGCAAGCGATGCGAGCTGACGGATAGGCCAGATATCGCTAAAAATACACGTGCATACATGTGATGCATATGATTGTTAGCTACGTTATCTTATCTAGGCGACTATGTACTTATACCTGGATGAATATACCCTACGAGTTACGATATTTGCATAATTTTAAAAAGGTTTTTTTTAAACATTTTAAAAGATACTAGTAGACTAAACGTTTTACTTAAACACGAGATTAGTAAACGACAGTTTAGCCGGAAACCGTGTTTAGTACGAGAATACGGCCCTATGTCCATTTAATATGATCATTCCAGTATTTATGGTTATGGTAAATGTTTAAAGTCCATCACTTTCGATCTTTTTCATCTTTGTGATCGTATCGATATGCCGAAATCACAGGAGACGAATTAACAGCCTTTTGATTTAAAATATTGCGCAAATGGATCAATATTGTCTCTGGTTGAATGGTGCACTAAACATAGCTAGGGTGTGCATGACGCATTGGTATAATGTTTTAAAAGTCAGCTTAAAGCTGACTTACAATTAACATTGTTTCAATTCACAGTATACTATTGACTATACCTCTTTAGATGAGGATCCACCGGTAGTTGAATTAAAATGGGATATTTCGACAACTAGCAAATGTACCCTAGAAGACAGTATATCTTATTTTTGCTCATCACCCCCACCCATCCCTGCACCAACGATCGTTCTTGAATGAATTCACTAAAACAGACGCCGGCAAATGTCTCAACGAAAAATAAGCAAGGACATTCACCGACGGGGGACTCGAACACCGGTCTCCTGAACTATCTAGGCAGGCACATGTTTCTATTGGGTTTATTGCCGATTATTGCCCGTTCCAAACCAGGTTTGTGAAGGTTTTGGGATTACCAAAAAATACCGATTCTTAGCGGGTTCTGCCTGTTTCTACTTAGCGTTTATTAGCGGTTTCTTCCCCAGAAGAAACACGCTCTATGTGTCTCTCGGAATAAAATCGATCATCAAGAACCATCATAAAAGGCCGCGTAGTTTCAAACGCTGTCATTAAATAACTCCTCGATCAACAGTAATACTTAACTCGACACTCTCACTCCCTGAAAATAGTATCGATATGAAAAAATGAACTGATTGTCACAAGTGCCCGTGGGCTCTAGTTTAGGTCTAACAAATCACTGAGTGAAACAATTGTATAAAATACTTTTTGAATATTGTTACGTAACTCGCGTCGGTGAAATGTTTGAACGAATTGAATTTTCTACCGATGTGTTTTTTCTAAAGATAGTTTGATATATCATAACATAATAGTATATGGGACCATTTTATTGTCTCAAGAGACTACTTGTACCATTATTGTATTATAACCGGACTGTTCACCTGAAGTTTGCAAGGCATGACACACAGTGTTGTGATCAGTGTTCGATTGCTCTACCCATAAACATGGGTATTGAGCACTATTTATAGCTGAATGTGATAGTTTTTTACCTATAGGCCTATTTGTAATTATTTTTATTAAATATATATCATGTATGTGTAACTCTGTAAATAAATAATTGAGACGTCTATGTATTTAATTATGACCTCTAAATACTTTGAAACAGGCTCTACGCCTGTTCCCCCTGATAGCCTGGACCCGTTGCTCATCTGCCCGAACGACATAGTTCGAACAACAAGCACTGGCATTGCTCCCGTCACATACGCGGCTGCAACTATATACAATAGTGCTGGTATTCCAAATAGCTACGCTTACATTACCGGCACTACGAGTTCGACCGGTGGGCCTACTGCATCTGGTTCTTCATTCACTCTTGGAACGCACGTGCTTACTGTATCAGGAAGAGATTCAGTGGGCAATACGGGTACTTGCAGTTTTACCATAGCGATTAACTGTGAGTAAATCAGTATTATTAGTATGGGTAGTGGCAGTAGTAATAATAGTAGTAGTAGTAGTAGTAGTTGGTAGTATTAGCCATATTAGTATTATTATTATTATTATTATTATTATACTATTATTAGTATTATGTGACTAAAACCATCATTAAGGGGAAAGAAATGACGTTAAATTGACTTCCACTATTATCAATTCAGACTTTCTCTAGTGGGCATTTAAATACGACGTTGCACCAATGTAGCAAGTCACTTGTAACATTGGTATAAATATTGTACATTTTCAAGACGACGTCATGTTAGGATTATTCCCGCTGGGTTTAATACAAAATAAGGGCTGTATCTTTGTGGCTTTCGTTCACCTGCGACATTTTGTTAAAAACAAATTCTGCTATGAATTGAAACGTGTTGTTTTGCCTGTTTATATTAACACTAATCACTTATGTGACGATTTCTGTATCTAATAAATTATCGTTTCCCATGTGTAATACTATAATACTGTTCATATTGATATCGAAAAAGAACACCACATACTTTTATCTGTTAAGCTTGTATGGTACTAGCCAGTCGAGCAGTTAGTCCTAAACCGCAGTGATTTAAACGTGTTTATGATTTGATCAAACTTGGAGGAGATCTGTAGAGTTAAGAAATATTCTTGCATATCGAAACTATGACAACCTTGGGTTTGGTACACACCACTCGATTGGACCTTTTCCCAGTTAACGGTCACATTTGCCTGCCATAGACAGGTGGGCACGTGTTGGAGTGAAGCTTGGTATAACACAAGAAGAAGAATTCATTGGTACGGAGCCTTAATTTCACCCTTTTTAAGATGAGCACTCCCGATGTAATTCTCTTGGAAGATGACTATTGGGGGGAAATCGCCATGTTACAGAATATAGTTTTTCTTCATTATCTTCAGCTGTGTATATAATTATAGTCTATGCTCTGATTTCTCTGCGCTGTGGACCAGGTATTGGCGGGTTAAACCGGTTTTGTGAGTGCTCGACCGTCCTATTTCCAAGGGCAAATGGTTACAGGTGGTATCGACTTCGGCTGTCTGAACGCCTTGAACAGGCTCTCGTGTCAAAACGGACTATACAAAGTACGGTTTTCTTTCATAATTCCCAAATAATGTCAAAAATTAAGTTTTTTTGAACACTAAAGAATCAACTGTGACTTGTTAAATTTAACTTCATCAACCACTATAGCCGATGATACATTTATCGTGAGCAAACAGTGAGGAAAGCCAAATCAGACTTTGAAAAAAAGCTTATGAAGGACTTCAAAACCAACCCTAAACCACTGTACAAGTACATGAGAGACAAGCAGAAGGTGAAATCTGGAATTTCCCAACTTGAAAACGAGAATGGAAACCTGACAGACACAGATAAAGAAGCAGCAGACATCCTCAGCCATTTCTTCAAGTCTGTATTCACAAAGGAAGAAGCTGGTGAAACCCCCACGCTTGAAACAATGACCAAAGGAGACCAACGTATTGAAGAAACAAATTTTACAACAGAAGACGTAGCCAAGAAGTTACGGGAACTCAAACCCGATAAATCACCAGGCATGGACGGTGTTCATCCAAATGTCCTTAGAGAATGTGCAGAAGAGCTTGCAGAACCACTCCACCTCATCTTCAAAACATCGCTGAAAGAAGGAAAGCTACCTGAAGACTGGAAGAAAGCAAGAGTGACGCCCATATTCAAAAAAGGTTCAAGAATGAAGGCTGAGAACTACAGGCCGGTCAGTCTCACCTCGGTACCATGTAAAGTGATGGAATCACTTGTAAAGGATGAAATGATCAACTTCCTTGAGAAACATGATTTATTATCAACTAAGCAGCATGGTTTCATGAAAGGTAGATCTTGCCTCACAAATCTTCTCACCAGTTTAGAGAGAATAACAGCCGGACTAGATGCAGGAAGCGGGATTGATATCATCTACTTGGACTTTGCGAAAGCATTCGACACAGTACCACATAGAAGACTTATAAATAAACTACAAGCTTATGGCATAGGAGGAAATCTACTTCACTGGATAGAAGAGTTCCTTACCAACAGGAAACAGAAAGTGAGTGTCAGGGGCACAGACTCAGAATGGGCAGACGTTCTCAGCGGCGTTCTAGGACCACTGTTATTTGTTCTCTTCATTAATGACCTGCCAGACAACATAAGCTCGGACATATTAATGTTTGCAGACGACACCAAGTTATACCGCAATATCAATGACGACGAAGACAGACTCAAACTACAAGATGATCTTGATCTCCTCCAGTCCTGGTCAGACAAATGGTTGTTACGGTTCAACGCCAAGAAGTGTAAAAAAATGCATCTGGGCCACAATAACACCGGAGCCAGCTACCAACTTAACAACACACAGCTAGACGAAACCATGGAAGAAAAGGACTTAGGAGTACTGTTTACCCAGGACTGTAAACCCAGCAAGCAGTGTGCGAAAGCAGCGGTTAGAGCCATGAACTGCCTACGTGTAGTGAAAAGGACGTTCACATATTTTGACAACAACAGCTTCAAAGTGCTCTACAAATCATACGTCCGACCGCACCTAGAATATTGCGTCCAAGCCTGGTGCCCACACCTTAGAAAGGACATCAACGCCATGGAAAGAATACAAAGGAGAGCAACTAAGATGGTACCCCAACTGAGACACCTAACATATGAAAACAGAATGAAAAGCCTAGGCATCATATCTCTTGAGAAGCGCAGAATCAGAGGGGACCTCATCGAAACATTCAAGATTTTGAAAGAGCTCGACAGAGTAGACCCATCAGACTTCTTCACATTGGCCCAAGCAACCCACGCCACAAGAGGACATCAAACTAAAGTCTACAAGCCAGCACTTGTCAAGAACCTCAACTGCAGGAAATACTTTTTCACGATGCGAGTAATCAACAAATGGAACGAGCTACCCAAAGATGTGGTCAACGTCAAGACAGTGAATGCATTTAAAAATAGACTTGACAAACATTGGAACAAGACCGGATATGGAATCGTAAAGGCTAACAGCCTAAACTAATTTTTCCATCAAACCTTAAGTGTAAGTAAGTGTAAGTGTGATTGGTAATTAATATTTTCAATATATCATATACCTGACATTCAAATTTTGAATCTAGTTATACTAAATAATATTTCATTTTGAACTGCAAAGACAAAGAGCATGCCCTGCCCACGACACTGGCGGTGTAAACCGATAGTTAGCACCCGCCCACGTAATAAAACGGGAGGGAGGGAAAATCTTTTTACAATAAAGAGCCAAAATAAGAGCAACCATTCTGTCGAAGGAGCACAGAAATTATGAAAGTGGAACCTGCCAAAATACTGGTCTCTCTCACCCGCGGAGGGATAAAACCACGCGTCACTGAGTAAGAATAAACCAGGTCTGTTAAACTAGGTGTAGCAAACAAAGGCTCAAAGAGTGATTGCTGGCCTTAACCATTTATTGTGCGGGTGGTAAAATGAATTTGCTTTTGCGGGCTCCCTCAAATTCTGATTAGTGCGATTTTTTTTGTAGATGAGGGTGCTATTTACGGAGTAAAGCTAAACTGCCAAATACGTATACATTAACTGTATTTTGTAAACTACACAATATTGCAGGAGACCTGGGTTGGGGATGCACTACTTTAATGATGAAAATGTGCGTGCATGCTTGCAGATGTATTATTCTCCCATGTATATCAGTCAAAGACTGGAATATAAAATTAGGATGCTTATTATTATGTAAACTGACCCTGATTTTGTATGGCCTAATTTCATTAACAGCCCAAGGACAAACAGCACCAACAATAAGTGGATGTAACGCTAATTCGTCACCAACATCATCAGATGTTGACGGTATTTTACAGGGTACAAGTACCACCACCCAGTTGACTTGGAATGTACCAATTGCCGGTACAGCACCATTAATCACGATCCCCAATGGCGTTAATACCGGAAGCCAGTTCAGCAAGGGACTCACAACAATTCAATACATCTTTGGAAATGCAGGTGCTCAAAGTGTGTGTACCTGGTATGTCTATGTACGAGGTAAGTATTTCCCGCTATATAATACTCAGACATCTTTCGGTAAATTGATACTATTTAGTATGTGCATGTGCTATAGTATTGCTATAGCCGAAAATGCCAACTTCTTATCCAAGCATTAAATATGTTATTCAAACATAGAGGGTCTCTAAGAAGGATAAAAACAACATATTGGATTAAAATCAGATCAATTTACAACTTGATAAGCAAAGTTGCATTTCACTGCAAAGCATGAGCGAGGGAATAACTAGACACAAGAAATGTTAGTGTGAAAGTAGTGGGACATGCTGGTGTTGCTCGAGAAAAAATCTTTGTTAATAAACAACACATGCACATACTATCCCCTTCTAGTCCGTTTTGTTTCATCCCGCCAGTCTCGTCTATTCTAGAAGCTTCTTGCTCACCAAACCTGAACAACCCACCATTTGATAACAAGCTACTCCCCCGTAATCCAATACATTTTTATTCCTCATTCAAGGGGCCACTGAAAATGCATGCATAAGCAGTCCTTGTCTAGACCCAGCTTTCCCACAGTGTTTCTTCAATGTCGACATGTTTCTGTGTCGGGGTAAGTGAAGATTTGTTCTTCTTTTTATATCGTTTGAATACGACAACACTTCGATCATCTGAATACATACTGGTGACGTTATTGTCTCGCAGGCGTCGCCCTTTGTTCGAGATACACACATACATTTGGAGAGAAAAATAACGATACATTTTGTCGTAGCGTATTTTGTGTATCGGACATTTGGTAACGCCGGTGGTGAAGTGATGCCAATAATTGAAACCTTACATTTGTATGAACATTCTCTCACCTGCTAGAATTACCTTGAAGTAATGGATTTTAAAGGGGCGTTGAGATATGTATCGATATATTAAATGAGCAAATAACGTAAAGATAATCATCATCATAGCCCACATTCAAAATATCATACAATTCTGACATCGCCTTCATGCCAAACTAAACAAATAACGGCACTTCCGGGTTGAGATTTGCCGCGAAAAACCGTGAGTAAAACTTAGCATAATTTTCGAATTCAGCACCTTAGTTTCGATATGATCATATCGAAACTAAGAAAATCATGACAATTTATATGATAAAAGGCGAATGTTGGTAAACTGTTTCAGATGGTACTTAGTATTATGCATAAGTATTACTTTGATGCAAAATAGCCAGGATAATTGAGGGCGCACTCCCATACGTATCTCTCAATTCCCCTTTAAATAAAGTTTGCTGAATCCCCTCATGATGATTATCAAAGTTAATCATGAAGTATATCACAATTTATTTTACTGCAATATTTTTTCTTCTTCAAATATAATGCTCTTTTTGTTTTTTGTTATAGATCCGACAGCTTCTCCTGGCCGAAGAAGGAGGGACACTGAAGGTAAATTCATAATTTATGAATATGTGCGTACCACTGCACTTCCACTCACATTGATCGATATATGGAAATGCGGAAGCATAACGCGGGTTATTGATATATTGCCAGGACTTTTAAAATTGCCCTGTACGCGCATCAATGACTCGGGGGGCGGGGCACTGTGTTCGACGTCGCATGGTAACAAGAGGCGGATTTTCGCTTGAGCATGTTGAGTGGGGCCCTGGATCATGCATAAACTACTACTCACATTATCTTTCAAAGAAAAAAGAATACAAACAATGTAAACGATTGACATAATGCTACATACAGAATACTATATAAAAAAGCAGTACGTAGGTCAAGCTTGTCGAGATGAGAAAAAGATGAACAGTCATGCACAAACAATGCTTAACTTCAATCAAACGTCGTCGTTTCACCGGCAAACACGGCCGTAGCAAAAAAAGCATGTGAAACAATACCGAGGACTAAACAACGACTGAAGTTTGGAAGCTGATCGGCACTATAAAACATGAACACTCGGGCATGTGTCTTCTTATCAAAGGTGCCTTTACAAACATATCAATTCATCAAACGCATCTTCAAAAGATTTTTGTTGTTGTTGTTGAAAAATCCAAAAATGGACCGTTTTTGATTTTGAGGGATCCGTTATTCCGGAAGGTCTATACCTCTGAAGTTGTATACGCTCTACCGTTTACGGTATTGAGCACTTAGTTCAATGGCTAATCTAACCAGAAACGGTTGTCAATACATATTACGCTCATGATTTATCAGTTGAGCACTTTTTGATTATCTTTTGATATCTTAATGTGTATAGATCTCCTTTGGAATATATTGTTGCTCTGATCGCTAGTTTTAACACCATTGATTGTGTATTCTCTTTTTCAATGTGTCAAAAGCCTACGATCAGGGAGACATCTTTTCGCCTGTCGATTGGACAAAATGACCGTATGGGATTGTCCTTAAACTCAGAGTAGCGATAATATTCCGGAAGGTCTATACCTCTGAATTGTTATACGCTCTACCGTTGACGGTATTGAGCACTTTGTTCAATGGCTAGTCTAACAAGAAACGGTTGTCAATACATATTACGCTCCTGATTTATCAGTTGAACACTTTTTGATTATTTTTTGATATCTTAATGTGTATAGATCTCCTTTGGAATATATTGTTGCTCTGATCGCAAGTTTTAACACCATTGATTGTGTATTCTCATTTTCAATGTGTCAAAAGCCTACGATCAGGGAGACATCTTTGCGCCTGACGATTGGACAAAATGACCGTATGGGATTGTCCATGAAACTCAGAGAAGCGATTATATTCCGGAAGGTCTATTACCTCTGAATGTATTTACATGTATATATATATTATATAAGAAGGGTGGTGTTGTTACTGTTGTACATGTTGTAGGGCTGGCACGAGTCCCAATATTTTCCATACTGTATAAAATATGCGAACCCATATTCAATGTGTTTATGTTAATGACTTTACATAACTAAAGGTATCTAACAATCCAAAAGTGTATTGTTTGAAAGAAAAAGGTTCATACTTTGTATTGATCACATTATCCCCTCAATAGAATCACTCATGCACCCCATACCATGATCACTTTCATTATTTATTGACTGCCCCTCGTATATATATCGTAAGTTAAACCATTTGGAACGGTAGTTGTTAATCAGAGTTTATCGTAGATAAACAAACGTCTTCTTTCGTCACGTAAAGGGCTTAATCCTTTATAGTTTGTTCTATTAATATTACTATTAGAACAATTAAAACCAAATAAGAACAGTAAGTAGTTCTCAATGGTAGAGTTATTTGAAAATAATTGGTCCATTAAATAGTTGTACCTGTTGTAGGGCTGGCCCGAGTCCCAATATTTTCCATACTGTATACAATATGCGACCACAATATCAGACGCTTTTGGATATATTCTTTCAAGTTTTGTTTGCTACTTCCCTTTGTCTTTTATCTCTAACTCTCTTAACAATGATGATTTTACAGTTGGCGGATGTGACGCTTCTTGCTATATTTACGGGGGTGTATGCGAAACTAGTAACGATAACGGAGAAACATTCCAACCTACGTGTTTCCTGCCTGCAAGTTATGTAGATGTTCCAGGTAAGATCCTACAGTAACCGTTTTACAATTCCTGAGACAATGCTGAACGTACACGTGTAAGATCGCTATGCTATCAGAAATACAAGCTGGTGTAGGCCTTATTATAAATAAATGTCTTGATTAATCATAAATGTATTGGTTATTACCTAAGCAAGCTCCGGAATGGGCTATTTGATGGTAAACATGTAACATGTGCCATGTGGTCTTTTCTTTGGAAACGGCACGGATTTTCATTAAATGGTGCTAATCATGACTTATCTTTGTTGCTTGGTAGCAAGTTTGGTATCAGATTGTGCCTAAAAGCTCCATCCAAATGTCTATCTAGCCTGCATGGTCAACAAATAATCAAGAGAAGTTACTCTATGGGACATAAACAAAGTATATGACTTTCTTTTGTTGAGCACTTTACTTCATGGATGGAGTACAAGTCATCTTAATTTAACGTGTGATTTATATTGTATTTCGTGCAATGGCATGTCGTCTTTCGGGCATGATCTGTATTAATTACCCCCCCCCCCCCCCCCCCACTTCCACCTCAAGCAGCGCAGGTGCCTTTGTGTACACTAATCGTTAATATTGTTTATATATGTGCAGTTGAAGATCCATGCGATGTCATGCCATGCTTTAACAATGCAACATGTGTATCAGGCTACGATAGCTTCATGTACCCTACCGTTGAGTGCATGTGCCCAAGTGGCGTTGAAGGACGTTATTGTGGTAAGTTGTGGTATGGGATGGACTAGGAGGGTAAGTACCTAAATGCATGTGCTCATCGGGTTAATGAGATGTAGCAATCGAATCAGCTAATTGTTTGATATGGGATAGGCATGGGGTATGGGATGGTGACTGGAGTTGATCTCAATGAAATCAAGCGTGAGGATCTCGTACAGGTTTCAAGCCATGTGAGTGTATCGAGGTAGAGGCGGCCGAGCGGTCTAGTGAGCTGTGCCGTCGGTCGGGAGTTTTCCATCAGAGCACAAAATCTTGGTTTCAAGTCGCCTTGAAACCAGGATTCTCTGCTTACCTCCCAAAAAGTTCCTATGTAGGTCGGAAATTCTACAATTACCCCGGACAATTACATCATAATTCAGTATGGGTAGTTTATCAGTTTCTCTTCGTTGGTTAATAATCAGATTTAATTGTATTGTAGAATTTCTCCTCTACCCCATTCACTGTGTACAACGTGCAGGTCTATACAGTGAATGTCAGTTCCGAGAGTCACGTAAAGCCGTTGGTCCCGTGTATTCAGACGCCTCGCCCTGAACACGTTAAATTAGTTGCAGACCTCATCGTAACGAGTAGGGGATCAACCCGGGTCTGTTACCTGTCACGAAAACTCATGTTCCTATGTTTCTGGGGCCTTAGCGCGATAATAAGTTAACTTGTTCTGTCATTCATTATATAGATAGATATAGATATTATAACGAATAAATAATGTAAAGACTCATACAAACAAATAAAATAGACAAATATCCTCCTGAATATAAACTGTCTTGAATTATGAAGATGATTATTGGCCAACAATTCAAACTCAATGATTTGTCCTTTAGGCCAACAATCAGATATTCTGAGTACTATATACACAGATTTTTTACTCTCGACATGTTTACTCGTAACTCTTGTGCCCACTTAAATACAGTCTCTGATAATATTATAGTGGCTAGTCTTTTTATCGCGGTAGTGAGAAAGATGTGTTAGAGTCAGTGTATTGTTAAGGTTTTCGTTAATTTCATTCATGTTAGTTATCCAGACTTTGCAAGTATATTCTGTTTTAATTCAATCATAAATTGTAAAAGTGTATGCCCCACGATACACAGTGATTTTCTAGATTCCGTTTTGTAATAAGTATAGCCTACTCATGGTAATATTTTTGTGTATTTGGTTTTTTTTTATTATATTATTGATATTTCAGAGCGTCTTATCCTCCAGGATGACAGAGCAGTCGGCCACTTCGGAGATAATGAAGTATTCATGTTCTGGTTCATCACCATTGGGTTGAGCATTCTGGGAATAATTGTCCTTCTCCTGGGGGCCATTGTTTGCCGACTTGCTACCGACAGAGTCAGAGGCATACACAAATCTCCTGATGAAAAAGTTCTGATTCATTGAGGGGTGCCATACTGTTGCTGATTCATTGATGCATTCTTAAATCGAAGATTGATGTTTGAGCAACAAGGCATATGTGTGGTGGTACAGGAAAACCCGTTGGAAGTCGCTAGTGTTAATATTGAGATATCTGGGTCACCCCAAACTATTCCTAACAAATAAGTTCCAAGTCAATTTTCCAAATTTGGTCCCAAGAGAGAGATTATACCTTGAACTTAGTCTCCAGGAGTTTTTTATGCAAAATTCCAGATGTTAAGTTTATTTTAGTAATTTTCTGAACCCTGTTTATCAGATTTTATGTGTAAAATGCTATGTTTACGTAAAATGACATTGTTACCATGGTAACCACTTGTGAATTCAGACAATGCATTGTAAAGGTTTTGAAATTTAAGAACTTACAATTGTTAATAATATCGCAAAAAACTAGGTTCATATCAAAAGTCCTTTTCATATGACAATCTATATTGTGTGATATAACAACGTAGTTTTATTATTATTAGAGCATTTAAAAGATTTTGTGTACACCTTTGAATTGTCAGTTTCAATTTTGTGTTGCGTTTAAACTGTAGTTCTAGATGGAATTTCTGAAAAATTTAAACAGCCCTATACTCAGTAGAGTATGAAGCTCTCTGCCAAAGAAAAAAAACAAGTTGCTAGAAAATGACCATGTGAAGGGTTTTCCCATGCCACCACACATATATCGATTATATAATTTTGAACTGTTTTTAAAATTTTCTTTAAGTAACTATTTTGATTTGGTAGTAGGTTGTGTCAAACAAATCAGTACTATGAATACACAATGCAATATCGTATTTTTATTTCGTAGAATAGATACTAGACAATTATATTTAAAATATTAGATGAGAAAACTCCATGAGTATGTGGATTTGTGTGATGATAATATTACTTTTCACAGTGCTTAATATCACAGTAGAAATCTTAAAATTAACACCTACTGCGTCCATCCAAAATGATAGCCGACCTATATAAGTGAGTAATTATGTCATGATCAGTACCAAGGACGCGGTAGATATTTTAGAAAAACCTGTTGATTGTTTTTGTGTGTAGCCAAGTTCAATTCCAGTTGTGAAACTTGGTAAAACGTAAACATTAAATCAGACGTATTCAATGTATCGCTATAGCTACCTTATAACCCTAATACCAATGTTATTATGTATGACATAACTATGCATTGTCTCAAAATTCAATTATACAGCCCATATTGTCAGCGTATAATTCCAATAATGTGTGTAAACGAGCGCGAGTGCATACTTATGTGCGTACGTACGTGCGTGCGTAAACCCGGAAGGGCGTATTCAAAACAAAAATTACCGTGCGTCCTGATTAGTCAATCGTAAAATCGTCACACGCATGCAGGCATAGTTGTTCGCACATTTCATGTATCTAAAACAAACAAAACACGCTCGCGTGCATAGCTTGAATTTCAACCATAATGTAGCATATGACAGTTACTATAGCAAGGCATGTGCATACCGGCAGTGCAGGTAATGCGTGTGATGTCTGGTATGTATTTTAATACAATAGGGTTATGTTTATAGCTATTGGCCGTCAACGTATAGTGATTTTGGTTCGTCGTGATTTTACATAATTTGCACGTATGAAATAAAGACAACGGTTTGACAACGCCAACAAACTCGAAATATTTTTGTTCAATTATGAAGTCTTCATTATACTGGCAAACCGTCAGACAGGTTTACACAAATGCATGGACATGAATAATTGAGGTCTGTAGAGGACAATTCGTTGACACCCTTGCCGTAGATGGTATGATTCATGCACGCATACTACTTGGTTTCTTGGTTTCTTTAATATTTTTATGTTTTAGTTTTTTAATACAAATATTGTGATTTTATGTGATAAGTTGCATATACATAATGTTGACGGTTGGCGAATATAAACACAACTATATATCAATATTCATTGTGTAACACTTACTAAATCTTTTAAATTAATTTGTATATTTGATGTCAGAAAAGAAAATTACATTTGTGTGTGATTGGCACTTGATCTTTGAACAAATTCTTGGTACGGGTATTTCTGGTGTAATATTTTCGCACATCTCGATAAACTCAGTTTATCAGTCGAACACATAATGTTTTTCGATCGCTAAACAGTGTTTATCGAATTATTATACATTTAGCTTGCCATATACATATACGCTCAATCTGTAGTACGTTGCCGATTGCATGATATTGCCATTTTTAAATAGCACAGGATACTGGTGCTGAATCAAGTTGAAACGTGCGTCTCGCGTAATTCTACTGTCAGTAATGAGCTCACACTCTTCTATATAAGATTTGATATATATATTTTAATACAACTAATACATTACTTTTGTTATATAAATAGCTTTTGTAAGCAAATTGCATGAATACTGCGCTGAAGCTGTACGTATATCGGAAACATTTAATGGTACTTTATTAAAGTACTTGTTACCTTGTTATTTGCGTATGATGAGTTAGAAATATCTTTCTACGATGTATGCAATTAGGCATTAAATGTCGGAAAATCGTGAAATACAGTTTACAAGAATAAAACAAACATCTTGCAGTAAGAAAAATGTGTCAGTAGTATGCTTTCTGTGTATAAATATCAAGAGGGTCATTAGATTCAGTGACATTTATATATAAAGGGACGGCTAAGCCGGTATTTTCAATTGAAGCTTTGTGTGTCTCGATTGTATATCGATCAAAAGGAGCCATCATAAAAGGTCGCTTAGTCTCACGCGCTGTCATGAAATTACTCAACAGTACTCTCACTCACAGAATCTTTGACAATATTGTCGGGACACTTTTATGTGTGTAATTTAAAAAAAAACCACCTCTCCCCCTTGTTCAATGTTGAAACATGATTTTTGGATCACAGGATACTGGAAGGGGTCAACATTTCCCAACATGCGGGGAACACACCCGTGTCGCCAACACGACACCCGTGTCGCCAACACGACTCCCGCGTCACTCACAAATTGAGTATATCAAGGGGGAGGGGGCTCTCGTCATTTACGCGACTCTCAAATATTGAGGTCGCTTATATTAACATGGAAACTGAATACACCATTTGCATTAAACACACTTAGATAGAATAATTAGTTATATCTTGTTGTTTAAGTGTATGGGGGTAGAGGGATTAGTTTAAAAAAATGAGTACAAATATAGGCGGAAGCCTGGCTCGAACCTACAAACTTTGGACAGCTCTCTAAACCATTCGCCCACGGATGGACCATGCAACACAACACCGTTATACAGAATTGTGGCTTTTACTGTTGCGCCAATCGATTCCCCGTGCAAAGTGTTGGCCTACTGTTGTGACGATAACTTTACATCATGTCATATTATGTCTCTAATATTTTTGACCTGTTAGTTTCTTTAAATTAGTATTAGTCATTCTAAGGATTTCCATACTTATCATTTAGGCCGCGATATTAAGACTCGGCAACCTTTTCCCTAGCTGTGCTCGAATCCCATTTTCGTCTGCGTGTTTAGGGGGGGGGGGGGGGGCAGAAATGACAGTGAACCGACAAGATTATTATGGCAAACATAAACATGCTTATACCAAAACAAAAATGCAATTTTGGAGACACATGTGCGCGTAGCGCGCGAAAAATTACCATATTTCTTTTTATTTTGCACTTTCAAAAAAAACCCGCCTCTCAAGATCGCCATTTAAGTTAGGTACGGTTGGGGTATATTTCGACCCCTTCCCCCTTGTTACGTACGCTCTGTACGTAACTGAAAATTGCAAAAATTATGAACGACCCCTTACTTTTAAAACTGAGGCACGTATGCTAAAGGACACGCGATGTAATGAATGATATTCATGTTTTATGCACACTAGCGGGATACCCTCGCTACGCTCGGGTCCACGCTAGATGAGCAAATGCTTTCAAGAGTTGTTACTTGAGTTCACGAGTTTATGCGTGAGCAGGGATAGCACTGGATCAAAAATGTGAGAGGTCCCATGACATTTTTCAGGACCCCGTAGGACTTAAAAAACAAATTTAAGGGGTCCCCCAAGAAATTGAGGAGTCCTGAAGTGTGGGTATTTTAACGTGATCGAAACTGATGCAGTCGCTAACACAGATACGCAGACTGCGCACGGCCAAGTTAGTACGTGTAAATCATATACCTATGTCGTGACCATGTCATACTAAATCAGTAGAAGATGCTGATAGAATGTATAAAGATATCATTAAAACTATCGCGGAAGCAATTTGCCAGCGATTTAGAAATGTTTGATTTTTATTTTTATTTTTACTTTTTTACGGACAGTTTTAATGAATGTATATTGTGAGCAAAGGATGGACATGTATTTACATAAATTGTTAAGGTTTCCATTTCCATACATCGTCAAATTTAAGGGGTCCCTTCAATTTTGATCATTAACACATGAACATGTTCATGAGTATCATCAGCGTTAACATAACTGTGCTGCCAGGCAATAACGTCTATGTTAATACTTCAACATTAATGTTATGTATTAACATGTTCATATGTTAATAATATTTAACACTTTGACACGTTAATAAGAAGTAACACTTAATTAACACTTCATTGCGTTAATAACTTATTTTATTAATGCTACTGTTCACATTTTATCCCAAACGTGTAAAAAACTTTCATCAAATTCGGTTAGTTACACCATGTCTACCAGGGAACGGTAGTGGTATTATAGAGGGAGGGGGCGGGCATTGACCTTTTCATGTGTACTATGTTCTTGCTCAATGTACAATGTATATGGCATTAGTGAACAATGACTTGCCTTTAGCTATACATATGAGAACTTACGTATACAGATCAAAATACTTTCTATGGTGTTAAAAGCTGTTAAATGTATGTATCGACTTAATTTTTTTTTTTAAATAGGTTTAAATAAATAAAAGGTGCAAATTAGCTCATTACCATAATTTAAAGGTTACAAACGAGCACCGGTGCTAATTTTTGTACCATTAAAATTATGCTAATGAGCTATTTCCACAATTTACTCGACTCTTGTAAGGCCAGGTAAAATATGCAAATAAGCGATTACAGCCCAGGTAACATAATTTTGTTGTGTAAACGTTATATGAACGTCGTGATGAAGCCAGATGTGGGTGATTAAAAAAATGATGTACCTAACTGCTACCTAGGTGCAACGTTGCGGAAACGTTCTGTGTTTGCTGGGTAACACAAGTGCTTTTTTAACATCTAGGCCTAAGTTAAAAACAACAAAAGTTAAAATAAAATTAACACTAGCATCATTATTTGTATACTACTACAATAATTTCTGAACACCGGCATTCATAGTGTTGCGTCCAAACGTTATAAATCGACATTGGTGTTCTTGTATTACCACTACCATAGTAATATTAACGTTTGAACATGTTAACTAATAACACGTTTAGAACGCCATGTGCTTATTCATCATCATGTTCAACAGTGTGGTCGAACACTAACGTTTAAATATTAACACTAGAACACTAACGTTTAAATATTAACACTAGAGCGTTATGGTTAACACCAGTAATGCTGCATATACACTTCTATAACAATGTTTTAGCAGTTGTGTTGATAATGTAACATTTGAATGTTAATAAGTAAACATTTGCGTTATTTTAATAACACTAACATAAAGATTATAACATCTGAACACGTTCAGAACACGTTCATCTTTAACACTAAACGTTATAAATCGACATTGGTGTTCTTGTTTTAACACTACCATAGTAATATTAACATTTGAACATGTTAACTAATAACACGTTTAGAACGCCATGTGCTTATTCATCATCATGTTCAACAGAGTGGTCGAATACTAACGTTTAAATATTAACACTAGAGCGTTATGGTTAACACCAGTAATAAACACTTCTATAACAATGTCTTAACAGTTGTGTTGATAATGTAACATTTGAATGTTAATAAGTAAACATTTGCGTTATTTTAATAACACTAACATAAAGATTTTAAAGGCCCTGTCACACCATAGCGTATGGCCTGAACGTGGCCTGAACGTATGCCGACGTATTCAAAAAATAGCTCGAAAATTGTCAGAGTCCGAGAACGTCCAAGAACGTCCAACTTCCCAACGAATTGCGTCAACATCGGTGATGGAATGGACGTATCCATAGCGTATTAAACGCATACATAGCGTATGACTAACGTATTGATAGCGTATCACTAACTTATAACAAACTTATGACAGCGTATGCGATCGGCGAGCGTATGACCAACGTATTAGTAGCGTATGTCTGCCGTGCTCGACGTATCATCAGCGTATCCTCGGCGTACAACGAACACGTGACTTATGCCGTTGCAGAAATTGAGTTTCGTACACGGCGGGACAAGTGTTGCCAGTTCAAGTAAACGCAGCCTAGATGATAACTATTAAAATATCTAGAAGGGTAAATCTATATGTCCAACCTACAACTTAAGACGATTAACGTACCTCTATCGTATGTCAGCGTATGGCTAACGTATGTCAGCGTTTGTAAACGTATGTCTAACGTACCACGAACCTATCGGGAACTTATGCAGAACGTAAGTTAAGCACACGTTAAGTACGTCGAGAAATTTTGAACATGCTCAATAATTTTTCGCGGGCTCGACGTGTTCCAAATTTTCACAACGTATCACAGCGTGCTCTTAACGTATACGACGTATCCCAAACTTACCCCTAACTTGTATCAGCGTACACCAACGTACGCCAACGTACGCCAACGTACGCCAACGTATTTTTCGATATTTCGCATACGTTGGTATACGTTCAGGCAATACGCCATGGTAATGACAGGGCTACCGTACAGCTAGCGCGCATTCGGCGTTTTGGGAACTTATGGAGGGTTTGAGTATATAAATGGGTCCCTTGAGTATCTCATCCTCACTTCTTCATGGTCTGTCTTGGCCTTCTTGCTTTTTTCCTCCTCCTCGGCCCCGGCCCTGTTTGCTTGCTTCTTCTTGGGAGGCATGTTAACTGCTTGATGACATCGGCGGGAATGATGTAATGTGAGATCGGCGCGGTATTTATACGTGCTACAGCGGCATAATATTAAGCCACGTGTTCGTTGTACGTCGAGGATACGCTGACGATACGTCGAACATGGCAGATATACGCTACGAATACGTTAAGTATACGTTAAGCATACGTTAGTCATACGCTCGCATACGCTGTGATACGCTGTCTTAAGTATGTTATAAGTTAGTGATACGCTACCAATACGTTAGTCATACGCTATGTATACGTTCAATACGCTATTGATACGCTATGGATACGTGACAGGGCGTTACACGATCGCCCGGCATAAGGTAAATACGTGAGAATACGTCGAAACTCGTTGAAAATACGTCAGGCATACGTTAGACATATGGCACATATACGTTATCAACTCGTTATCACTACGTTGGCTGTACGTTTCCCCCAGCCTACGTTCATCAACGTATACCAACTTACGAGCAACGTACGAGTAACGTATGTCAGCGTATGTCAACGTATATTTAACGTACCACAAACTTACCGGGAACTTATGCAGAACGTATTAAGCACACGTTGAGTACGTCGAGAAATTTTGAGCATGCTCAATATTGTTTCGTGGTCCAAATTGTCACAGCGTATCACAGCGTGCTCTTAACGTAAACGACGTATCCCCAACGTACCCCTAACTTATATCAGCGTACGCCAACGTACACCAACGTATTTTTCGATATTTCGCATACGTTGGCATACGTTGAGGCGATACGTTATGGTGTGACAGGGCCTTAACATATGAACACGTTCAGAACACGTTCATCTTTAACACTTGATTTTGCTGTGACGTCTACGTTAAGAGCACGCGATGATACGCTGTGAAAATTTGGAACAAATCGAGCCCGCGAAAAATTATTGAGCATGTTCAAAATTTCTCGACGTACTCAACGTGTGCTTAATACGTTCTGCATACATAAGTTCCCGATAGGTTCGTGGTACGTTAGATATACGTTAACATACTCTAACATACGTTAAAGGTACGTTACTCGTAAGTTGGTTGGTATACGTTGATGTACGTCGGCTGAAAATAGCTATCTAGCATCTATAACAACAAAATATTGCAATTCGTTGGGAAGTTGGACGTTCTTGGACTCTGACAATTTTCACACTATGTTGTGTTAACTTCGGCATACGTTCAGGCGATACGCCATGGTGTGACAGGCCCATATCGTCATCCTAATTCGATAATTGCCTAACTCATATTTACTAGTTCTTATATATAAAAAAAACCAAAAGTATGACAAGTGAGTTAGGCAATTAAACTTACGTTTACATACGCTGACATACGTAAGACATACGTTGACATACGCTGACATACGTTAGAAGTACTTTACTTGTAATTTATAGGTTGGACCTATATATTCATCCTTCTAGATATTGTAATAGTTATCATCTAGGCTGCGTTTATTTGAACTGGCAACACTTGGTCCCGCCGTGTACGAAACTCAATTTCTACATCGGCATAAGTCACGTGTTTGTACGCCGAGGATACGCTGAGGATACGTCGAACACGTCAGACATACGCTTCGAATACGTTAAGCATACGTTGGTCATACGCTCGCATACGCTGTGATACGCTGTCATAAGTTTGTTGTAAATTAATTGCTTGGTGCCATATGTTTCGGATACATGTTAAAACATTCTCAGGGAAAACAGAACAGCTAGCCACAGCCATTACACGTTTAATTATTCTTTAACAACGTTACGAAACAAATAATTATGTGTGCTCATTTCACACCGCTGTTTAAACTTTAAATAGCTTGTCATGGAAAAAAAATGATGAATTACCCAGCCTTTTGACGGTACAAATATCGGCGACTGAAGTTTGTAGACCATTATTTGTTTGTAATTCTGGTGATAGAAGGATTGCCGAATTGTCACAACGAACGCCAATATACTGACACGGAACTGTACTCTCATCGTACGCCACTTAACTGTTCTCGAAATGCACAGTTAGTTAGCCCCGTTTTGTTGATTTAAAGTAAAACTATATATAAATGGTGTCAAATCTTGACAGATACATTAAAAATGCATGTGGCAAAGCTAACGTTGACAAAATATACAGGGTTCGGTTCACAGGACAAATCTTTTCAACATGTTCAATAATGCAAATACCCTATAATTCATCTTATGAATTGTTAATCGACCATATATTATTTACATCATAGATAGTGGCAGTAGCAATGCCCGTAAACCATGTTGTTCTCTTGCAGGTGTTTGTTTCCGGGCTGCGAAATTCTTTACCGTAACCAACATGTGGATAGGCTAGTTAAAATGCGTAATAATAATATCGTAGCGCGGGCGTAGTTCACAGAAAGCTCGCTGTACGCTATACATATTCGACTTACGCCCGTTCTATTGTATTATATATATTGTTATATAACAGATTAGCTTTATTCCGTAAAATCATTTCGATTGAAATTCCAATCGCTGTCAGCCAACTCCTCGTGGTCTAATGGCTATCTAACAGGTCTTATGAGCGAAAGGTTACTGGTTCCAATCCCGGTATCGTACAATGTTGCGTTAAACCTTGTCTGATATTTTTTCGACATAGGATATAATGTAATGTAAGTACAAGTGCAAAACACTTGTATACATATATCAGTTTCAATCCAAATGTTGTTTACGGTAACAAATATCGCTTCCGAGCTAGGTAGATAGAGACAAAACGAGCAGAAGATTAAAAGTAAAGAGTAACACACAGCTGTATATCATATACAAGGACAAACGATCTTTGCACACAATCAGCAATCATGCTATACTAAAAATATGTTCATAAGAATATTTAAACACAAATATACATTAAAGTTGGTGAAATAAGTTATTACGTATACAAGTAATAACAAGGCTTATCGAATGCGTGCTTATTTTATTCTTCTGCTGTATGTGCGGAAGTTTTAAATACTCCCCCTAAATTAACACGGTCATCGAATCAATACTATAGACTTTGACGTCTACATAATATAAATGGAGCGGTGAAAATCTCGTGTAAAATATAAGAGTGTCCTTAAACGAAATTGTATCAAAACAATTGTACAAGTGTTCTCTATTATAATAATAATAATAATAATAATAATAATAAAACCATGCTTATTGAGCGCATAACACAATTAAGTCCCTATGCGCTATAACAAATAAAACAGAAACGCAAATATACAAAACTATACATGTAGTAGTAACAAAAGACATGACAAAAAGGAAATCATGCATTAACATTAAATAGGTAAGTTTTTAGCGATGATTTGAACTGTTCAAGAGTTTTGGCTGATTTAACATGATATGGTAATTGATTCCAAAGTTCAGCAGAAGCATCTTAAAAAGAACGGCGTCCATATGATGGATGTCGAAGGTGAAGAAACATGAGCAAGAAGATATTGTGAGCGAGAACGGAGATTGCGTGTGGGCTTGTAATGTTGTATGAGATCTTGGAGGTACATAGGTGCTAGACCACGAGAACATTTAAAAGTTAATAGAAGAATCTTGAACATAATGCGTGATTTGATTAGTAACCAGTGTAAGTCACGAAGGACAGGAGAAATGTGACAGCGAATCTTGGAGAGAGTAACAAGTCGAGCAGCTGAATTTTGTATGCGTTGAAGTTTTGAGATCTGCGTTTCAGGAAGAGCAAATAGCAGACTGTTACAATTATCAAGTCGACATGTCACAAAAGCATGGATTAGTCTTTCAGTGGTTGGCTGGTCAAGATATATATCGACGAATTTGACCTATCTTGTAAAGAGCATGAGAGGCCGCACGACAAATATTATTGATATGGACATCCATCATGAGATCATGAGTGATATATATTTAAACATATATCTAAACATATTTTTAGATTTAAAGTGTGAATTATTTTACTATCAGAGATATACAATTCCTCTTATAACAGATTGTGGTATACAAGATGTTTAACCTTGAACTTCCCGACAACCACGGTGCCCCTTTTAATATCTTTCACCGTAGTGTTAACTCCCTTAAGTTTCATCCCGCAATTCTGTGTACATTTCTGCTCGGGTATCCTGATTGTGGTTCTCTATACTGTTTGAGTTGGTACTGGTTTCGTATAATTGTGTACAATTCGTTATTGACCAGTCCACTGCACATAAGTGGCCCGACAAGTGGTAGACTATAGACATTAACTAGAGCGTCTCCAAGTTACATACAACATTTAACTATTGAACTAATCATCCATGACTGAATTTTCCAAATACCAGTAGGCCAATAATAAAATATTGTTTGGTTGTCCTCGACCTATCTATCTTAATTCCGTCAGTTCTAAAATCTCGCCACCTTATTCATATTCAAAGTTACGGGCCCACAGCACTAAATCACTCCTCGTTTTGTGTAATGGTAGTAAGTTCCGGCAAAAAAACAAAAACCGAGGTTGTGATAAATTGGGTCCTTTGGGAATAAGTTTGGCGTGAGGGTAGCATTTTATAATTAAAATGAAAGATAATTTCTTGTACTTTGCTCGGGATATTGCAAAATAAAGATTTTTGATTGTACCGACAATTTATCACGTGGATGAACACACATGCTCGGAGGCGGTCAGAAGGCGAGCGTCCGGGCTGAAAATATGGGTGGCGCTCTTTAAATGATCATATCGTAAAATCTAATTGGAATGGGTATCTGTTCTTGACGATTTTATGAAATTGTAATACTTGTTTGTTAGAATAAAGCATTCGAGACATTCCAAAAGGACCCAAAATCGCGACTCGTTTAGCTCTATTTTAGACGTAATCCAATGGGCGGTATATTTAGTGATGTGCCCCCTTGTAAACTGATAAGTTATCAGCCACCGTGTGCAGCAGTTATTTTAACTTAAAAGGTCATGTCAACAATATGATGAATTCTGTTAACAATTTCGATTTTACTCCCCATCTGATCCACACCATGGAGGTAGGTTGCGGAAGATTCGATTATTTCCCCATAGTTTAATTCCTCCAGATTTGAACCTCATTGCACATGGCATTTTACTTGAATCTGGGTTTCCCCATTCAAAGGGAATTGAAGTAATAGGCAAGTCTTAACTAGTCAAAAGGTTCGGGTGTACATGTATATGTTATACACATACCATAATGTTATCTCTCAAGTTTTATATCACCATTTTCACAAAGTATAGCTGTCTAAATAAATATAAAACAGCTGTGATGCCCTGAACACGCGTTGTTACCAAGTAGTTGCTCTGAGCGCAACATATGTCGTTGATACACCACCTAGAATGTATTGATTATACATGATTACGTGGAATAGTTAATAATATAAAAATGAGCACTTTTTGCCTCTCATCCTGCAACATAACCATTGGCATTATGCATCTCCTGCAAATTATGCATATACATTTTCCGAATATGTTGCATTCACATGGCTAATAAGAATTTAAAAATCAAATCGGAGAGAAAATAATCATTAATCTACATTTTGATGGATTTTTTGTGTGGTTATTTTTCACTAACAAATATTTAGTTGAGATTGATATAGATAACCTAGATTTCGATACGTTCATCTTAAAACGAAACGGCATGTTAACGAGCTTTTACTAGAAAGATTGTGTTGTGGAAAGCATTGTAATTGATTGATAGTATAGATATGGTATTAATCAATCAATTTAAATAACAAATATAGACATTAGAGTAATTGAATATATCTTATTTGTGATGAACCTATCAGTAGCGTAGCATCATTGCTGATGTTTTTGACACGGCGCCTTTTTGACAGGGCGCCTTTTTGACAATGCGAAAACGTTTAAAACGTGTACAAAAGCATGTAAAAACGTGCAAAAACGTGTATAAAAATCGCAGGGCCCTTGAACCCCGCTTTGGCGCCCCCCTATTGAAAAATCCTATATATAGATCCGCCACTAAGTGTTGTTTTGATAAACAAATTTATTATAAACCAGTATTAGTGAAACATCGGATACATGTGGAATAGGGCCTTGGTGTGAGGGAGTGGAGATTAACTACATCATTTTGGAATTGTTTTCCCAAAGATGTGTTTATCTTGTTTTGGTGTTAGGCAGCACGCGTCGGAACTAACCTCGCGCAAAATCCTCTATTGGCGGAATAAAGAAGTATACATCTGTATCCGTAATCATGGTGATAGGGTATTTACACTAATCTTACATATGAATGTCTTACATGAAGGATATACCAAAATATGGCAAATATTGTACATGTACTTACAAATATATCTGAATTTCCAGAAAGACGCATGGAAAGTCTTAACAAACAAGTACCTCAAATAGGCCTTCAAATTGATCATGATTATCATGCCTATCAAGTTACTTCCTGTTTGGTTTCACCTTTCTCAGATTGTATTTATTAGAATTTGTTCTCAAATTTTGGAGTATCATTTTCCCAAGGGTATTAAAAATACCACTGTGAAATATATTTAATGAATTCTGGTAAGCGGTGCATGTCGACTATGAATACCAGTAACCAATATGCTCTGCTTAAAGCATTTTCTAATGGAAGGTTTTGACCTTGGAGTGTTTTGTAATAGTACCCACCGTTGTAATATGAGCACCGGATGTCTATAGTGTATTCCTAGCAGAACTCATATTTCCCGTCTCTTATCTAGGTCCTTATTGAATGGTAGAAAGTATAACTGCAAAAATAAATGAAATTGTCGCCTGTAACCTTGTTTAAAAGCTGACACGTGCATATTGCATTTGTGTCACTTATGAAGATCGTAGGAGAGGTTTCAGTAATACACTTACTATGCATGCAAGACTATATAAATTCCTGTGGCATGTATATGATTTCCTAGTGGGAGGGTGGGGTGGATAGGCTGGATTTCCATTCCCTCGAATTACTTCACAACGTGTTGTAAACTGTTCTTTCAAGACATGTCCGCGCGAAGAGTCCTGACTTGTAATATTAACACAGATCTGGTTATATCTATTAGGTACATGTAGGCCTACAGCGTATAAGTCCTCGTTCACCTATGATTGGGGAGGGGGAGGGTTATCACCTCCTAAACAATTTCACCTGCAGCGCTATAACGAACAAGACACACTGATCTCTGGCGTCTAGGCATTTAAAAAAAAATCCTTTAGGCTCATTTCGAAATAAAATTGAGGGTACTACAACCTTACCCGGGGATATATTGCTATGTCGACAGGTAAAAACATCTGTCACGAAACCAATAAGGTATAGGCCTAATATAAGACAGTAATAGATCATAGAGTGATAATAGAACATGACGTGTTAATATAACCATGCCTACGTTATTCCTAACAGTTGAATACACACCTTATGCCAGAGACATTATTTTCCCTCGCCAAGTTAGTGCTCAATAATAAGAACTGAATACTGAATAACTACGCTCGTCTATTCCCTAACAGGGGTATTTTTTTATTTGAAAGTGTTAAGATGTGTCTCTGTATTTTTTTCAAATACTACGTTGTTATAAAACAAAACAAAATCCAATGTTAAATATAAGAAATAATTGGAGATGGGATAACAATATCGTAAATATGGTTACATGGCCTTTTTGAGAAACACGGTGTTTGACAAGGCAATGAATTACAACTAGTCTAGATCTACAGCTCTTTTAGTGTAAGCAGTATTAATGTAAGCAATATAAAGTAGTGAATACAGCTCAACAGGGCTTGGAGTCAATCGTGTCGTTTCAACAGTGCCCTAAGGCCAAAAAAAAATTGTTTGTTTGTCCATAGAGGGTCCGAAAAAGGTAGGGTCGGTAGGTCGGATATTCTTCTTTTTTTTCTTTTCTTTTTTTTTGAATTGTGTTTGGGAATATAAATTCGGCATGAATACTGTGAATTGAAGTCGTCCAAACACAAAACACATCACTTTGATAGTATTGAACTCTTTTTCATGAGTTTGTTAGAATTGTACTTTAATACTTAGGCCTACAACTGTTCAACTAACCAAATGAACATGTTGTCATGTCGGTCGCCGCCATTTATTATGATTGAAAATTTACAGAAAGTGAAACAACGTAGTGTTGAAGTTATGTTAGAAATATATACGTGAAAGTAGTGCTGTTATAGATACAACATTTTGTATCGATATGTCATAAAAGAAAACTTCGTCATGTCGATATACTATTGATAAAATGTAATTGGTTTCCGAATTCTGCAACTATCGTCGCCAATCAAAAACGTCAGATAAAACCTGATCAGATCGTGAACGGGGAAATATTCACATCAATGATGTACCCCACCAATAAATAACTTGGAAAATTGGCCGAAAAGTCATTTTAAAAACGTTAAATGAAGACTAAATTGAACAAATTCCTAAGTAACTGGCCGATACGGTCGCCATCTTAATTGAGGAAAATCGTCCTTTACGCATGCGTGTGACACATCGTGCTTCGGCTTTATTCGATTTCCCCTTCGACCTCTTCCGAAACCTGATACGAATAACGTATTGCTACGAAAATTATCCTTACGCATGCGTGTGACAATTTGTCCAATCACATATTTTACTTCAATTTTCCGGAACGGTACGAGTAACGAGTGACGTAATGCCAATAACATGTGCTTGCAACTCATCTCGAAAGGCATAGTTCCACAGATGTGGATTATAAGCCTCTGATTGACTAACTGCGCTCTCTGAAAATCATGTTGTTTTTTATAAATACCAATTTCCGACTGGCATTCCCAATGGCGTTGTTATTCAGTATGAATTGTTTTGATACTTCTGGATCTGGATCATTATACTCCTAAGCAGGTTCTGCGCATTGGGGATGGTGTTTATAAAGACCAGATTCATTATAGCGTGCGAAATCAGGAATAAAACGGTCCGTTTGGCCATTTAAATTGCTCAAAAGTTATTTTAAAAAAATAATAGAAAATAAAAAATAATACGGTCGGCACCAATGTACACGGTCGGTCGGACGTGGACAAACAACAACAAAAAATTATTGGCCTAAGCCAAGATTCAAACTAATAAGATCTACTCTTAAATGGCGCAGTTCTCACTGGAGAAAGTAAGATACCTAATCCACCTTAACCATGTTAACCCTGTCCTCCTGAGACGTTTTTGTAACACTGTTACGTGAAAATCCAAACCGAAGTGCACAATATGCTTATTTTAGTACCATGTTTTAGCTAAAGATCTCCTCTGTCCATACATACCACAACAAGTACAAAAATCCAACGCATGACGTCATAATGACGTCAATAAACATGGCTGACCACAAAATCCCGCCGTATTCGTCTGTACAGTGAAATATAGGCCACATGTTTCGCCAAAAAAGTTTCAAATATCGGAATTTCACACGTTTTTTGCTTATAAGTGAGGGAAATGATGTTCTAACATATAATATAAGATTCGGGACCATACAATTAAGACATTTTTCAAATTGGCACTCATGAAGGCAATGGCGCACTATGCATCATATGCGTGACGCGATCGAGCATCCAAAACTACGTGCGTGTGGCCATAATCACGCGCGTTCGCTTGGATTACCTGCGGAGAGGTACAAACCGGATATTTCTCGCAGATTTGGAACTGATTAAACTATAAATACTTTAATATATCGTGTTATTACCCTAGGTATCGAGCAGACAGAGCCAATAAAATAACTCTGGTACAATAACAGCTAAGATATCATATATTTCATTTACAAGCAATTGACATCCAATGTTTCCTTTGATAAATAAAATATGGGCACGTAATGACTGTCTTTGCAGCGGTAAATTTTGAATAAACATTGCAGATATATATTCACGAATCATAATCGTACTGTGTTGTGTTATCCGTAGCCAAATAATTTCTTTAGGCGAAGAAAAAAGTAATCTTTTTTTCTTTTACTTATTATCCATTGAAAATCACAGTAAAATTCAAAAACAAAATCTCAAAATTAAAAAAGAAATCTGTAAACATGTTGCCGTTTTTTGGCAAAGCAAAAAATAAAATAAATTTGGGTCGGTATTCATTGGCACGTGACATTTTTTTAAATTGATTTCTAAAAAATTGGTCGGTCGGGCTCGTACAATAGGGTTTCTTTGTCATCGCCTTATGTCACCTTTACTCTCTTAATTCCGCAGATTGATAATTTCAATCTTTAAACAGTTGACTTTTATTTTCAATCTAATAGCTTGAATTTTATTGAATTTAGATTGAAAAGCTCCATGGCCTATCGAATTAAGATTGATTGCAGTATCAATCTGCTCAAAGATTGATTGCAGCGTCCAATCAAAAACGGCAATAATATCACGTGAACTAAAACCAACCCCGCAGCTTCCAAACTGTTAGGCGGCCATTTTCTGTGCACGACGACGCGACGGGTGAACTGTGATGGCTCTTCGTGATCATTTAGAGACACTTGGGGGTTTGCAGATTCAACTTTATCTGTCCTAGAAGGTTAGTGTGTTTGTGGTGATACTTGTTAACGGTATTAACGTGGTAAAACGTGGTAATACATACTACGAGTGAGGCTAGTGCCACACGGAACCACTACCCTCCATAGACTCACCCTGTCGCGAAATTCACATTTAGTGTCAGCACTGCCGATTTTCAATCTAAATAAGATTAAACATATCATACTTTTAGATTGAATTTTTAATCATTTTAAGATTAAAACTCTTCAATCCCAAACAAAAAATGAATGTCAATCTTAAAAGTTTGTTACCTCAAGGCAATCTATGAAAGAGCGAAAAGTCAATATTTTAGAAATGAAGAGAGTAGCTTAGCTTAAACACGCTGGTAGAACCAGGCTCATAGGCGGCATTTTGCGCATAACGGCGCTCACGTTATAAAATTGGTTTAGAGACTATTTTGAACGTTGAAAGATGAGCACAATTTCCGCATTGGGATAATATATGGCCCCAAGCATTCCATCAAGGATTGAAATCTACATTAGCGTATAACGCAATTCAACATTAATATCCGTTACAAGTGCGTTAATAACGTTGGAACTATTACTTGCATTGCATTTGACATTTGAACAATTCCTGGAAGAAATAAAATGGCAATAATGTTCACTAGTTTATTGTTTGATAACCATGACTATATGTTGTTGTAAGGGTGTAAGCGATAAAGTGAACTGTATCTATTCTTATTATTGCAGACAATTGTATTTCATTAAATTCTGTGAGAATATATTGGCATCGAAGCAATTTAGGAGTTGAGTGGCGGATGTTTTCCCAACTGCCATTCGATCTTTGATTTCTATCACGCTACATTTATCTCCAGTGGTATATGGTTTGACCAATTCCAATAAGATGTTGAACAATTTCTTTACACGACTCCAAATATATTAATTAAATAAACATGAAGTGTTTATGTCACATCGGATCTGCAACTTTAGACCGTCCTTCATAATTTCGTAATAAACATGAACATGCAGAAAAGCTACTTGCATCCATTCTTTCTAGTGGGTTAAGATTGGTTTTGTTTTTAACCATAGCAATATAATTAGAAACACGCACTTTTCGGGATTAGTGGCAGGTAAAAAACAAAACAACTTTAGTTTAATCAGTTATAAAAAGGCGCTATATAATTATGACCACACTCACGTAATTTTTGTATCACGCATACGATGCACAGTGCGCTTGTAGCCTAGACATGGGCGCGCGCGTCATTCTACAGGGTGAGTCAAAAAGACTGCAATAGTGGAAAGAAGCCATTTTTTCAATTTAAAACTTTTTTAAACATTGCAAGAATGATGTATTTAATCCTAACTTTGTGTGAAAAAATGAAGTCGATCGCATTTTTCGTTTGTATTTGGTGACCCTCTTTGCTGCACAACCAAATTGACCTGTTTGTCCACGAGCACAGTGATTTTCATTCGAAATGGCACACATTGCATTTTCATATTTGAATATCCCGCCAACAAAAAAATGGAAAATGTTTTTATTAAAATTTAGAACATTATACGCTTTCATAGCATGGGTATGATTATAATTGATTATGCTAACTCACATGTAAACAAGAAAGGATGCATCAAATTCCAAAAACATCACAAATGAACTCAAGTTTCCAAATTTGAATGAGAGACACATTTTGCGATCTGATGCATATTTTGGGTATCTCGTGGACAAACGTGTGAAATGGATGCACTGGTCGAAAGGTTCACCAAAGGCAAACGGGAAATGATATTGACTTCATTTTTTCACACAAAGTTAGGATTAAATACATCATTCTTGCAACGTTTAAAAAGTGTTAAAATTCATTTTGGTTTTGAAAACAAAATGGCTTCTGTCCACTATTGCAGTATTTTTGACTCACCCTGTATATTCATACACTTTGTAGGGAGGATCCGCCAATTTGGAACTGATCAAACTATAACTGTCTGAATTCCTTAACGTTTTATTGTTTTATATATAAAATAATTTACACCAACGATTTAAAAATGGTCTTAAGACTTTTATATGAAATTGTCTCTTTATTGCCATAAATGGTCTGAAAAGCAATACGTGGCCCCAATCTGAGTGTTATATAGATAAGGTGACCGTTGTTTACATCAGTAGTGTTTACATATTGATTAGCGCCTGGTCTAAAGACATGCTAGGGGTACTAGCCCATGACTACTGCATACATCATACTATATGAAAGCAAAACACACATCACTGAGCGCCAATTTTAAAAGCACATGCCCTTATGGTGCGCACGCAAACCGCCGGGCAACCAGATTTAGTACCTGGTCTCTCATTGTGCTTAGGGATGCATACCATGACTACTGCACTATTACACCGTAAGCATGGTAAGTAATTATCAATCAAGTGTGAATTAAAGCACCGTTCCTTGTAGGTGCGCACGCAAACCGCCGGGCACTGCGTCACCGGTCACACCATCTATAGTATATACATGACGTAGTTTAACATGTAATTCTTTATAAATACCTGCCGGTACAATTTCTTTCATTTTTTTGCTAATGTCAATTTAACTTTATACGTGATTTGGGTCACCACTGTCGATTTTCATATTATTCACACATTCGGGGGTTTCCTTTGCCTAATAAATATGAACATGTCATAAAACTGAGAACCCCTGATGAATAAATCATATTCAAGTCGCCTCTTGGCGCCAAGGGAAAATTGGTCGCAAGGGCGATAATAGATTGATTCGACTTCAGGCAATATGTGGTCGAAATATCGAATAAACGAAGTAGTTCAATCTGATGGAAAAGAAATATCTAGGGTCAATCCCCTTTATAAATTCTACTTGACCCATGGAAAATGTTAAGTCGAAAAGACAAATGAATTAGAATGCAGGCAATATGTGGTTGAAATTTTGAATAAATGGAGTACTTCATTTGCCGGAAGGTAATACATTTATATTTGATCCATGAAAAATGTTTGGTCTCAGGGGCGATTAATGAATTAATTCGAAAGTGGGCTCTTGATAAAAAGTGGCGGTGCCAAAGGAAACTGGTCGCAAGACCGATAATAAATGAATTCGACTTCAGGCAATATGTGGATGAAATATTGAGTAGATAAAGTAGTTCATTTTGCTGGAAGGGAACATTTGATATTATCACTTTCACCTCGTGAACATAGTTACTTTGATTTAATAATTTAATTTTAATTTTATAATTCAATATACTTTGTGTTTCAAATCAAAGAGCAAGTTGGGAAACAAGGAATACCAGATCTGATTCTGAAGTGAAACTATTATTAGATCTGGCGAAATATCAATCTTTATTCATTTAATAAATCCACTGCGCGTAAATATAAGAGTCTATGGATGATTGTTCTTTGTGATCAACATTTTACTTGTTTAGTCAACGCTCGTTACCAGTAATTATAGATATTTGACTCTTAAGTTACCTGTTATATTGTCTAGTGAGTAGCGCTTGATCGTGACTAAAGCATTTGATATGGTAATAAGAGAATTGAGCCCATTCGTCAAGTTCATGCGGAATGGTAACGCACGTCTACCAAGGACATTGAACATCCATAAGCAGCCTCGGGCAACTACCTATGGTTTTGTAATTTAAATCGGCAACACACTATTGATGTTTGTTGGACTTACTGTCTACGCATCATCTTAAGACATTAAACTGAGACACTCAGACCATGTCCTCAATGTTATAATAACGAGAATACTAATTAGTATATTTCAATCCTGTCAACGTATGGAATGGAATGCTGCATCATCCCGGACCTGTTGTTACATACACTACAGCCTGCAGCAAATGCGTCATCTGTCTATGCCCTATGACTTAGTATTATAGAACATTATATCAAGTAAAAGGCTTGTGATTGACCCGTAATTTTGAAAAGTAAATAATACCAATGTTCGCAACATTGATTCATCTATGGTTTTGTGATCAGTGACGGATGATAATTCATGGTACAAAATGAACCGAAATAGGGGGAGATAACATTTCAGGATGGTCACAAAAACAAAAGGGTTATATTCACTTAGTGACTAGCAAAATGTTGATCTATTAATACATAGTGGTGACAACTATCACTGATCAATAAAACTTTAAGGATGGGTGTGGTATTCCTTTGGTACATAGTAGCCAACTAATAACACCCACATTCACATTTTCCTGTTCCGGTGGCCCCTTTAAAGATCAATCACAGATGTATGTTTTCACCATTGCTGATGGTTTCCGTTTCGAGCCCACCCTGCAAAGATCATTCTATTAACTTGTTCCTGCATTTGATTTAAATACCGCTTAACAAACAGTAGTAGGCCTATATATAGTGACGAAAATAACGAATTACCAAAGAACGATCACACTCGTTGAGTGGGTGTAGTCACTCATGGTCCACCTCATTCCCGAACTCTTTGCTAGCTACCTAGCCAGCAGATAATATCTTCGATTTGATTTGATTTGATTTGATTTGATTTGATATTATTTGGGTACTACGACCTCTGGATATCCCAATAAGCCATTGGGGTCCGTTAGATGTGTGAACAGATACAGACCTAGATGATCCTCTACTCTTTACGAAAGAGTCTGTAACCTTTAACGTGCTCGGGTATTGCTATTCCGATGCACGGGACCATCATTTATACGTGACTTCCGAACCACTGTTTTTGCTGCCATTAGGAAATCGTCACAAATCATTTCGCTTCATTTACCAGGCTACTGATACGGCGCACACAGTATCAGCACTTAGATTGTAATATCCCCTAACAGCTCCCCAATCTCGCTTGGGTCAACGAAGCAATTGAGACTAAGTACCTTGCCCAAGGATTTGTATCGAAATTAGACCACACGTGCTCTCTGTTACAATTATTAGTTCCAATTCCCCCAATAATGACCGCCCATTAACGTACGTTCTCTAGTTCCTCCGTTACCAACTAATATCACCCACCGTGGTACGTTTTCCTGGTCCAGCGCCACCTTCAATGACAAACAAGGTATCCTTTAAAGATCACTCATTCATTCATACGTTTCTCTGTTCCAGCAATTCTTGAATATTTTACTAAATTATATGCGTTTCTCTGTTCAGTCCTCCCTTTAAGGGGGGGGGGGGGGGGACTTAAGGAAGGTTTTTTTTAATAATTTTGTGAGTGCTGTAATAATTGAACTATGACTCAAATGTATATAAAAGTATACATTTTTGGAAAGGAAATGGATCAGAGAATCCACATTTGTCATCAATTTTGATCAAAAATGTTGACCCATTTTTTTTGGAAAAAGCTAACCAAAAAAAAAGTGAGTATAAACTGCCCACAAACTCTTGATGATAATATTAAGATATTAACTAAGAAACTCTTTTTTTATACTTAATCTAATATTTCTGCCCCCTAAAGGAAAAACGCAGTAACTACATTTTTGGGGATTTTGTTTGTTGTTGCATACATGGGTACTAGGGACTAAGGGCTTTCATATTGTGACAGATTTGTTTTTTAAAAAAAATTGGGAATGAAGTACAAAATGTATAAATATAGGGTAATCCTTAAAGTTCCGAGTTCCAAAAACCAAACCAAACCAAACCAAACACAAAACGGACAGCTGGTGTATGGTTTGCATTCATCATTAAAAAAATGAACAGTGTTGTACATTCAAAATCACCACAAAACGTACACAACAATTTGCTTGGCTTAATTGTTTTATTTTATTTTATATTTTTCATTTTGATACATATTCTCGTGTGTGTTCACCTTAACCCTAACCAGCTGTGGTATGTTTTTGTGTGGATCGGAGGGATGGGGACAAGTATTATTTGTACCCAACCAATCGCGTTGAAACCCCATGGAATCGACCCCCGGATCCTCCGCAAACCACCGCCGTGTCCCTAACCACCGAGCTAAGCTGCCAACCAGGGCAGCGCAGCGATTTTGTACCTACAAATTCAGAAGATGACGTCATCAAATCAATAGTGTAGCATGGGCTTGGGATGTTCTGTTATAGTGAATCGTGCCTGGGAGAGTTAGGGTTAATCGTGGTTTCTACAAAAGATAATACAAGTAAACGCTACCTTAAAACTGTCCTTTAATGTACCCGGTGATTTGTCAAAAGTGCAGATTTTTCAAACACGGACGGGGATCTTAGATCCTTTTTTGCTAAATACTAGATGCATACTACTAACACATTTCAAGTCAAAACTGATGAACATAAAATCAAAGACGGGAACTCGCTAACCGCGATTAAATGCAAAATTCAATCTTATTATTTGCTCCCATAATTTTGGTTCAATAGCATACATTGCCCATACGGCACGATTTAGGGGGAGATTAAAAAAGGGACAAGTATTTGAGAGTGTGATACTCACAAATCACAATGACTCTAGTCACTGCTTTAATACAATTATTATTTACAATATACTTATTTGAGAATGTGAAAAATAAATTTGAAGTTTATAACCTTCGCAAAACAATAACTCGATTAAAAAAGTGATCTGTAGCGTATTAATTTCAACTCACCTACATTGAGTGGCACAGTATAAAGTCGGCGTATGCCAAATTAAATAAATTAGAGGGCGGTGTTGGAAAAGGTCAAAGGTCGGTCACCAAAATATAGATCGTTAGTATTGTAGGTCATAAGAGACTGACACAGCTACATAGAGAGAAAAAACTTAACAATAGGTGATGTAATATGGAAGGTTCATTATACTGATCCAGTGTAAGTACTCACGTGTACGTTTCGGACACAACTGTATCCTTTGTCAACACTTGTGGTAGTGATGATCTTGACGACTCATGACGCTTTTTGCATTCTTGGAGTTGCCAGTTGATTTATCATCTGGGGATTTTTTGCCAGATGATAATAGATCATCAAAAACGTGAGTGAGGTAGTATTGCCCCTCGTCGCGGTTCATCGTTGAGGTCCCCTTCTTCCTGATTTCTATAGCCTCTCGGATCCATCTCTTATACCTGTCTTGCTCCGTGCCTATCACAGCATTTCGGACGCCATTTATGATATTCCATGCAGAAATTGTGAAAAGAGCTAGATTGGTGAAACCGGACGACAATTCGGCACAAGACTCGGCGAACACAAGAAAGAGGCAGAAAAGGCTAACAAAACAACAACCACTAGAGCAGGGAGAAAGGCATCGCTCACTCAGGTCAACAAATCAGCAATAACAGACCATGTTGTGGACGCTAATCATGTCATCGGGTGGGACGAGGCAAGGGTTATAATGAACCTTCCATATAATATTACAATCAACGATCCTTATGAACCTTTTTGGTAATAATAGGTGATGTATCTCAAAATAACACAAATGTGGCATACGCCGTTTTTATACTGAGCATCACAATTTTTCATCACAATACAATATACCACGGCATGTTGATTTCAACTCATCACACTCTTTCATCACTAAACAATATAACACAAAAGAATTCACGATTTGAAACATCACGATACAATACAAAACACAAGAAACAGATTTGAAGCATGTTAATTTCAACTCATCACAATTTTTCACAACAACACAATATAGCACAAAATAATTCACGATTTAAAACATCCCAATAAAGTACAAAGCACAAGAAACAGATTTCTAGCATGTTAATTAGCATATTAATTTCAACTAATTATAATTTTTCATTACAACACTATATAAAACAAAATAATTCATGAATTAAAACATCACAATACAATACAAAACATACAAAAACAGATTTCGAGCATGGTCATTTCAACTCATCACAATTTTTCATCACAACACAATATAACACAAAAAAATTCACGATTTAAAACATCACAAATCAATATAAAACATAAAAACAGATATGTAGCACGTTAATTTCAATTCATCACATTTTGTCATCACAAAACAATATTACACAAAATAATACATGATTTAAAACATCACAATACAATACAAAATTTTATATATACATGTTTATGCTTTTTAACCATACTTATACTGCCTTTTGTGTGCTAAATTGCTCTTTTTATTATGTTTTGTGCAATAGTAATGCTGCTACTTTGGCATTTATTTAAACTTTGTAAAGCGCCCTGAGACCTTGGTTACGGGCGCTTTATAAGAACTGTTTATTATTAATATTATTATTATTATTATTATTAATACAAAACATAAGAAACATATTTCGAGCATGTTTATTTCATTCATCACAATTGTTCATCACAAAACAATGTAATACAAAAGAATTCACGATTTAAAACATCGCAAAACAATATCAAACATACGAAACAGAAATATAGCATAGAGGGCGTGAATGTGAGTGATGGACCAAAATCTCACAAATCACTCCTAAATCGTGCCATAATTGATGTGCCTTATTGGCATAATGTGTCGATCTTTAGCCCCATCGGGCAACTATCTGAAATCGCACTAGTTTTTAAACAAATTGAAATTCAAACATTGAATTTCTTAACGCAAGAACTTTGAAAAGTCGCGTGTTGGGCTCTTAGTTTTACCCAATAATTGTTCAATCCAACATCATTGGGCGCATGCTGTGGATTCCTTGAGGTCTATATATCTACAATCTTGACTTGGCACACGGGGTGACTTTCAGCCACATTTGGGCTAGTTTTAAATGTAAAATCTGCTCCAGGGATAATAAAGTGTGATTTTTTTTCTTTCGAATTTCGAACTTTTGATTTTACCTAATCTGAAAAAACCCACTAATTTCTATGACAAATTGAAGTTAAAGTTTGAATTTCTCAACACAACAACTTTCAAAAGTAAAACTTTGGGCTTCTAGTTCCACCCAGAAAATTATCCAATTTAATTGAATCTAACTAAAGATGTGTATGGGTATACTTTAACATTTTCTGTCATAATAGGTTAGATATCTCTCTCACTTTGACGTTTAGGCCAGACTCCTCTTATTGTAATTTTTGCTGTGAGGGTTCGCCACTCCTCCCGTACAACGAGTCTGTGTTACATTGCCTACATGAATTAATTATGGTATCCATTTATTTATACACCTGGGTAGAGAGGAGTAATTGCGGTTAAGTGCCTTACTCAAGGACACAGCTCGCTGGCAGCAACGAGACTTGAACCCACAACCTTTGTATTGTGGAGCGAGAATGTATCCGTAGGACCACACGTGCTCATTTTAATACTGTTAGCTAATTTCGTTATTATCCAATAGATTTCACTCGTTCAACCAGCAAACAATTTCAACATTATTCATTTATGAACATTAACACACAGAAACCAGCAAAAACTGTAATAATTACGTTGCTAACGTCCCCACTAGTACCAAGTCCTTCTTACCATAAATCAAAGAAGTAGGCTGGAAATATACAGGCAATCGAACCGTAATGAAACATTTAACGGGAGTCGATGTGCCATAAACAGCTTGATGATTATGCAGGATCAGTCATTATTAATGATTCAGCCAAAAAGAAAATGTCATTTCATAACTAAATTGTGGTTATACCTGTGTATACATTTTTACATAGTGATGTGACAAATATTAAAATCGTCAATGGTTAATATTATCTTGTAGCCCGCATAACCTCATAACATGTAATACATGTAGATCAACGTATTTCTTAGCACATCCATGACACGAAAAGATCAATCCGCTGCATATCTTATAAATACTTCGATGCAATAAAATTATTGTTTTCGTTTTAGTGCATTATCTCTTTCATAATGTACTAAGTAAAGTGTTACGATTGAACGTAGGAGATAGTAAAAGTGGCGCAGAGCGTCTCGCTGAAATAAAATTTAAAACCCGTAAGATTATAACCATCTCACTGACTTGTTACGAGAACTACCAGGTATTATGTAGATCAACACTACACATACTGATGTTATATGTCACTTGATCTCGATGAAGACGAATTAAAATGTATGCGTCCCCTTTGTAATGAAACATTAACAGAATTTGTAAGCAGCCACTGTCGATTTGTTTGACTCTGCATTGTGTGCTAAATTTGAAACAATGTCGACGTGTCAGTCAATTTAAAGTTAGAGATGTTAAACTTTGTTCTGTTTTGTTTTGACATACGTATCTTAAATGTATGATCCTAAATATTACGTATAGCCTAGGCTAGACACATCATTTCCCTCACTGATAGGCAAAACATCGGCAAAAATTAATCTTTACGAAAGTTAATCTTCACGACCTACACCATCAGACACACCAAAACAATGAGGATAGACCACTGGTACCCTGGTAGTTCGTCCTCTAGAGAGCGTTTTCAAATTGGTCGCTAAAATCAAACTGTTAGCCTACACTACGCTTGACTAAGCGTCCCGCTTTATCTTCCACAACTTGATGATCTGGATATAGGGCACATGGGGTATCTGGGGTAACAACAACATTTTTTTTCAGGGAAAATGGGTATTGAAATTTGGTTCAAGATTCAAAGAGGGATGAACAATTATTGTACAGTTAGAAAAATATTGTTTGATCAGATGCGGGAAGAACTTAAATGGGAAGAGCAATATTTTAAAAAGGTTAATGTATTATACTATACCAGCCTACATGGCTGGTAAAATATTCAGGTCCCGATTTCATTGATTTTTGAAAACAATAATTGTTACATTGAATATCAATAACAACTTTCCACTGAATCACTATAATAGTATTGTTTAAAGCGCGCAATGATTTAATAACACAGCCCAGGGTGTGTTGGCTTACATATGTTCTGCAATATTAATTTAAATATATTTGGTAAGCATTGCTGTGCTAGTGTTTATTATCTATCCGGTAGTATTGTTTCATATATCAAAGATGAATTATGACAAAAGGGTATTAGGTTTTGTATGAGAATTGTACATAAAGCAGCCTGGTGACAGTACACTATAACCATGGGACAGTTTAGATTTTGTTCTTTTTCGTAAAACAGTTTCGTTTATGAGTTTGTGTCAAGATCTTATATTGTCATAAACAGTCAAGTAATGATATTCTCACAAATCCCACGATTCAATGCGGTATACCTACATGTACAGCAAATCTAAGCCATTTGGTAAAAATATGTGATTTCAACACTACAATACCTCTTTTCAAACAAATGGGATATTAAATTGATTGAGATTCAAGCTAGCGCTGACCCGCGGGTACCCGTTACTAATATTAGACTATTGCAACTTTTCTATATTTCGCCAAAATTACATTTTTCAGAAATAATGCATAAATTCTGGGGGCATATCTAAACATGGAGTTGAATGAAATATTATAATTATTTTGCTTAACGCGCATTTAAAGGAATACCGTTTTATTCATATATAAAGATAAAATCTGTGATTGGCTATTGCAGTTGATATCCATTCCACAACTTTAGGCATGTCCTCTTCACTTTTGACTAAATTTTGAAATGGAACTGCAAACTATAAGCACATCTATTCAGTTTGATGAAACAAAACATGATGGACAATTTTTATGTCCCTTATATGTCTGTGGAACTGGAACTATTTTCATTAATGTTTAATGTGATAACATTTGAAGAACACAATATTTGGTGTGCCTTGTGACTGTGTAATCTATTAGGCTTAAATTTAGATGTGACAAAACTTTAAGGGCAAACATTTTTGTCCTTTATGTTTTTTTATCTATATATATATGGCTCGAATTTTGATGGGATAAAACATGAAGGGCAAACATTTTTGTCCTTATGTTTTTTTATCTATATATGGCTCGAATTTTGATGGGATAAAACATGAAGGGCAAACATTTTTGTCCTTTATGTTTTTCATCTATATATGGCTCGGAATTTTGATGGGATAAAACATGAAGGGCAATTTTTTTTGTCCTTTATGTTTTTTATCTATATATGGCTCGAATTTTGATGGGATAAAACATGAAGGGCAAAAATGTTTGTCCTTTATGTTTTTCATCTATATATGGCTCGAATTTTGATGGGATAAAACATGAAGGGCAACATTTTTTGTCCCTAACCAATTTTTTTATCTACGTGGCTTCAATTTTGGAGTGAAAAAATGTGAAGGGAAAACATTTTTGTCCTTATTGTCCCTAATGTTTGATGATCTACTTGCATACGCTGTCCCTTGAATTCTGTTATATAAGTGTTGGGCACTTAACAGTGTATTGACGAGTTTGTTAAGTGTGTTGTGAATAAATGTTTACAGGTGAATAAATGATAGATGTTTGTGTCAATATGGACTCTTTACTTTAATTGGTGTCGTGCAAGTTCATCCACAGGAAGATTAATGAACGGTATTGAGGGTTGTGATTAGGTATCAATATGGGCAGTCATTAAAATGGTAATTTCTCATACTATAGTAATTACTTTCACATTATCCACGGAATTGTGACCGTTGTGTTCAAAAAGTAAATGCTAAATAGTCGCCAATGAATAGGATCAAATGAAACGAGGATGATTTATACATCTCGTACATTCATGTAGATAATGAGTTACAAAACAATGTGATTTCCTATCGATATAATTCAGAAAATGAATAGAATGACTGTACAAAGACCTCCATTTTATGAATTGAGTTCAGTAGACAAGAAGTAAACAAAAAAAGCTAGAATGGGAAACCTCGTAGTTTTAATGAATTTATCACATCATCAACGATGGGTTTTAAGTATGAAAATGGTAAATTGCAAAATTCATTTATATATTTCACAATGATCCATGCATTCTATGGTAGGAAAATATTTATCTAATGTATATATATTGACCATTTTAATTGAACAAAGAACTATAATGTTCAATTAAACGAATTTAAACTACACATCCCCAACCTGTGATTATTTAAAATGTGCGCCCGGTTGTCTGTGTCGAAAGTGCTGATGGGATAGCCATACCCAATTTTGTGATGTCATCGTAACTAGAACCGACTCATCAGCAACAGGTCGCTGGACGGTATCACGCAGGAATTCAATGCATGAATCGATAATATCAATACATGAAACAGAGATGCGGACAACTCGTAAGTCTTTCGTCATTGCTTTAATCAATATGGCGACGTCCATACATGTGATTGTTTTTCTTCCTAAAGCCGATTTTGTCTTTACGCGGTACTTTTAAAAACTTTAACCTACATAAGTGGTCTGTATAATAATAACGCTACATATCTGAGCGCTAAAGTTACATAGCACGGATCTCCTTTAAAGGCAGCATATTTGCGAGTTAAATAGTTTATAACCTTATATGTACGGGATTTCGTTCCTTCTAATTTCTAGCTCCAAAGTTGCATCTACATTTAACTGACTTGCCTTGTGTTGCTGGGTAGTCTTGTATGTGAAGCAATATTTAACAAGTCTGCGATGACCAGGTGGTAATGTTCGAATGTGCTGTTAATCCCGATGCAATGCCGGGATTTTGAACCAGACGGGGATGAACATAAAATGAGCTGCTGTTTACTTTGCCATAGAAATATGAATTGCAAAATTACAGTTATTATAATAACAACAATTGATAACTGCAAAGTGTACACACATTGAGACTACTTCACTGATTAGACTAATCGAGCCGTTACCAAAGCTAGTGATGCATCGCTTATATGCTGCAATATAAAAGGTATTCATGCGGCAGCTTACATTTCAATACATTGCGATGAACACACTATATGAGGAGTTATTAGGCTAATAGCGCATTTCATCAGACAATAAATTGGTTTTCCCATCCATAAACCCACATTATAACTCTTGAGGGTTATATTCTTTGGCATGTTTTATGCTATGTGTCATAAAAACACATTATTAGAAATATTGGTTATTGGGATTTTCTTAATGTTACAAAATTGAGACGAGGAAAAACTCATTTATGTTTGGCAAGATTTAGTGCCAGGTATATGATACGCTCGAATAAAAATATCTTGATTACGTGTGTGAGCCTCTGACTAGGCTGTGACACTAATCACAATTTGAAATATTACCCTAATTGTTAGCCTATAACCAAATTACATCCTTCCAGTTTAATAGGTCACACATTTAATTCTTGTATAGGGTTACATGATTAAAGTAAGCCTACGCAATATAAGACACAACTCTGTCCTGCATGTCGTCTGCCAATACAAGCTTAGCTCGTTTTCACTCAAAGGCGTGCGCTGTCGTCTTTTTGGTATGTATTATTGCTATACATTATCATGATTATGACCTACGCACACAATGTACTCATCGCTAAATAGCAACTATTTCGTCACCAAATCCACTTTGTTTCGGGTTATAAACATGATAAATGTAAAAGAGTGAAAGACAGATAAAAAGGAGTAATTTCTTTTTGGAGATGGATAGACCACTCGTTTAGTGAAATTCACTCTCCCAAATGAGCTAGCAAATTCACTCTTTTGGAAGAGTGAAGTTCATTAAAAACGATTGGTCACTCAGTTTGCTCTTTGTAAGATTGAAATTTCACTCTTTTTGAGTGGTTTTTCACTCTTTTACAATTATAGTGTAGATATGTAATACAATTGTTATGGTATCTATTATTGGTAAGGCATTTCAAAATTGGCGAGCCTTGATACAGACGAACGTGGTATCAAACTCATATTATTTCTGCAAATATAGAACTGAGTAAATTATACGGCCGAGTGCACCAATGGCGAGTAGCTGAAGAATAGCGCTACCTCGCTAGTAACTGAGCGTAACCCAAACTTTTGAAAGCATCAAACCTGGGTAAGCTACTAGGCTAGTAACTTGCGAATAAATCATACACCCGACCGTACCCAAGAATAAGTTGAAGCATAACAGTTAATGCTGTAACTAAATGATGATTTCTGATTTTCCCGATGGACGATAACATATGCTGATCAATGGGAGAGTTCTATCATGCAATTTATTATTATTTGTGTATAATTTATAGTATATTTACTCAATGATACATGTAAGACCAATGTATTATTATTATTGGTATTTTTTTCAGAAGCATCTCGTGTCCCGCAGGCCAAATTACATGCTAATATACAATATTAAAATTACGATATAAAAATGCACGTTAATAACATCAAAATATTGCACTTGTAGGATTGAATCAAAATTTACAAATAAAGATATATTAAAGATAAAATGTACACAAACTAAGAAACAACAAAGTGTCACACATCATTGAACATTACTGCACGACCTGTCGTGAGAGATAATGGGTACCTAATCATTTAAAATATTGACAAAATAAGGAACAGGACTATTTTGGAAACGCTGAGTCCTACAATGAAATTGGGTCAAGTTGCCACTATTACGAAGTGATCTGTCATGACACTCAAGTCTGGTAGGAGGGAGGAGAGATTGTGTCCTCTAATTTTTAGGAAGCCCTTCAGCAAATCTTCGACAATGCTGCTCCCTTCTTCCAGACAAGGTGTCAAAATGGCAACTACCCAAGGCTTCATCATAAGACTCATACTTATTCCCAAGTATAGTTCTACAAGCCCTTTTTTGGATGGATTCCAAGTCCTTTGATTGTTTGACAGAATAGTTGAGTGCCAAACTACATCAGCGTATTCAAGAATCGGTCTTGCATATAGCCACCGTATACTACACAGAGCTCCTTGCTGCTAAAACCAAAACGTTTGAGGGTCCGCAGCATGAACAACCTTTTATTGGCTTTCTTAAGCATTATTGTCAACCTGTGTGTTCCACTTAAGGTCGTTTTGGAGAACCAGGCCTAAAACCTTGGCTTCATCAACGCGGGGGAGTGGATCGGTACCGATTCTTAAATCACACTGCAGTGGAGTTTTGCCAAAATATACCTGAAGGGCCTGACACTTGGAGGGATTCAACTTGAGCATATTATCCTTTGCCCACTTGGTAAATTCATCAAGATCAGCCTGCAGTAGTCTAGAAGGATAGTCAGAACAGGGAACATTATGTGCAAATGTTAAGTCATCAACATACTTTAAACATCTCGAGTTTGCATTTTCACCAGCTTCATTAATGAGGATTTGGAAACCAATAGGGCCTAATTTGGTGCCTTGAGGAACCCCACCATGAAGTGTAACATAATCGGACAGAGCATTATTGTATCTCACACATTGTTGACGACGAATATGGAGGAAATCACAAATCCAGGGAATGATAATTATATTGTCCTTCGGATTCCCATGGCAATCATTTTTTCAATGAGATTGGTATGGTCAACCAAATCGAAAGCCTTGGAAAAATCCGTAAGGACTACCGTTTCCATATTGCGACTTTGATCAGCCCCCTGGTGCAGATAGTGAATTAGGCTAACCAAATAATGTGCGGTTGAGACACCTTTAACATTACCAAACTGCCTTTTATCGATCTTATGCTGCACATCATTCAAAACCCATCTGGTAACAAATTCCTCAGCAATTTTTGCAAACACAGAAGTCAGAGACACAGGTCTTAGTTTATCAATACTAGGTGGATTTTGTTTCGGTATGGGGACCACAATGGCCTTCTTTCATTGATCAGGAACCTTACCATCCATAAACGAACTATTCAAAATATCTGTGAGGGGGACACTGATAGGCAAATTCTTTAACCAACCTTGGAGGAATTTGATCCGGGCCAGCTGATTTGGCTGATTTCAGTTTACCAAGCTCAGCAAAGACATCCCAAGGGTGTAACTGATGAGGCTGATTTGCAGGTAAGTAAGTAGGCAACTTGCTATAATCAAGAGGGTCTAATCCCTCAGAAACCTGAGCAAATTCATTGCATTTGCTTTGCCTTTTGTATCAGAATCATCAATACCCGAGATGTCCAACCTAAGCTTGGTTCTACTGGCTTTGGTAACCACTTTAATTTGCTGGTGCCATTTTTGGGGTTCTGTTTTTTGTAAGTTCCTAATTCTGTTTGCATGATAAGATAATTTGGCTTTTTGAATTCCACGAGTAACCTGGTTCCTAAGTTTACGCCATAGAGTTGAAAGCCATTTGACGTTCCAAAATTAAGTTTTTAATGCGGTCAGTCAACCAGGGTTTGTCATTGATATGCAACTTGGAACGTTTTTCTGGAAAGCATGAAACAATTGCCCCATCTAACATCTTATAAAATGTATTATAACATATTTTAAATCTATCCACAATCATGCATACAGAATTGTAGAAATAATGTTAAACAATCAATCAATCAATAATTAACTAATTAATCAAATGACATGAACTCAAATAAATAAACGAATACATACATAAAGAAATACATAAGCCGATTTAAATAAATTAATGAATGAATAATTAAATATTTTAAATAAATGAAAACAAAATATTAAAAAAGAAATTTAATAAATCAATTGATTAATAATAAATAAATACTAAGGTATGTCAATAACTGGGCCATCATATTGCAGTCCATAGAAATTAACATGAATGATTTTATTAAAGTCACCATGTTTAAAATAAGGGAATCTCAGGAATCGAACCTGTGTTTTCCGTTTATAAACGCCAGGATCACATCACGCAACAGAGATTGGACGAAAGAAGTGGCTTAATGTTATTAAAAAAACATTGAACTATTTAACTACAAAAAACGGGGTTATTTTATCACGAAAATTGTACCTTTTAAATGCAAAATGTGTACGTGCCTCTCGAATAAATAATGTTAATAATATAATGATGGTCCTTATTTTCCAGAGAATTGTAAAAAACGTTGACATTTTCGGACTCAAAATGTCGTCATTTTATCTGTCTCTCAGACCAGGTCGACTTGGCCTCATTATTTAAATTAACCGTGTTTTTTATATTTGACCCAGTGAGTGACATAGTTAACTGACCACACATTTGTTACTTTACGGAAAACCAGTAACGTCATTGTTTGTCTCTTTGATATGGTATACCTTAAGCGCATGCGACAAATATTGATTAAGTGCGACGATGTTAATTCATATGGATATTAATCTTGCTAGCTATTATTCTGATCTGACTCTCCAGTTTTGCTCTCAAAATTACATCGCTAGTAATTTACGCTACAGTTAGGGCATAAGGATTGTATATGTAAAGATAATGTAAATACAATATTTCAAACATTTGTGGTTATGCTGTATTCACTGTAATCACTGTCAACCCCTTTTAATATTTAGTTTGCAATAAACTCAGAAGAACACAAGACTAACAATATCAATCTCGACTTTCTTCAAATGTTGTTCACAGCTGTCTCTGAGGATACACTTCCAACCAGAAAAAGGTCTAGATAAATCGGCTACTGATGGGATAGGGAATTTTGTTAATTCATCAATGAGTATTTGACTTGTTTATGTCGACAATCTCGTCCACAATATGTAATTTACTTAATGTTAGCAATTATAGTAAATTTTATATTTTAAATTAAGAAAAAAACACCATATATCTATATTCACATATCTGATGATATATTTCATTTCAAACGTGATCATAAGTCAACTAGTTGATAGTGGCATTACAATGTTAAGGCGCTTTTTTAATTTCCCTTGGGAGGGCGCATAAACTGTTTGGTATGTTGAAGGTTGAACACCATGATCCTATAATGTAGCTCTAGATCCAGCCATCATCATCGGGTAAGTACAATTTCGTTATTCATTTTAATCTAGGATAGAATGGCATAGTTTTGTACCAACAAGTCACTACAAATAAGGTTGGTGAACCACTTTACTACCAATGGCACATACTATATCCTAATTACTATCGTTTCTAAGTAAATCCTCTTGTGTGGCAATAGGGAGGAAGTAGCTAGTCGTCAGTCATGATGATGACCAAGAAAAGGTGTATTTAAGACAATGGCTACATAGTTTTAAATGTTGGTGTGTTCAGTGACGCGGTTAATAACTTTATTTCCTTCTGAATATTGTATTGGGATTGGTCAACTAACAAGAGTTGACCGCCGGTTACGGTCGGTTCCGCCCGGTTCTTTCAGGTCAAATGTTTTACTGGTATATGAATATTCACGCATGCAACACTGAACAACCGCCGGTTGACTTAATGCTGTGACCAGACCATTTACACTATCAATCTGTTACTTTGCGGTCATAATAGCTCTCTCAATAATCGTTCTATAAAAAACCATTCATATCCTTTCAGTATTGATTTTAAAAAGTTAATTGAGCTATAAACAGATTGAAAAAGCCAACCCCAGCGAAAATCAATAGCTGTATTGTACTGGTTGTCAACTGAGACTTTAGAACCAATTACTTCAAGACTTTATTGCTCACGCGTGTGACGAGGCAGTATCAACCGGTCGTGTTCACCAGAGTGTAACTATTTGACCTCATTATGTGTGTATATTATAACAGACGACACGTTTTGTGAGAACCGGGCGGAACCGGCCGTAACCGGCGGTCAACGGGCGGTCGAGTTTTAACGTGATCCCTAAGTAACTTGGAAGATGAGTGAAAGTTATGAGAAGAGAAGTAAATTAGTGCAACTTGAAGACTTATTAGAGATACATTGAGCTAAACTCCGCTCGATAGAGATCTTATTATTTTTGCCAACTTGAGTTGTACTCAAAATGGTTCCTTTCCGATTGTTGATTTATATTATGACTACATTTACTTGGAACCAGCAGATGCTTGCGTCACGCTGAGGATTCTGGGCCATCCGGTTTCCCAGTGCCTCTGCAACGATGGTTCAGCGGGTCAACGTTTTCCGGCTATTTGGGGAGGCACGTGTTCAATACTAACTAGAATGCAATATTGAGATATTGATGTTAAGCCTGCTTTAATAACTGGTGATGTGTTTCATTCTCGCTCATATTGTACAATATTCATTCATTTATTACCATAATATTAAAATCACAAATAACATCAAATTACATCAAAAATCAGTAAGAAACAATCAGATAATTTACAACAACAGAAAAACGAAACGGTTATGGAGGAGACGGCTAGAAGGCCAAAAAAGCCTGTAAAGTGCCATCCCCTGAAGCCCTGGGACAATAAAACACAAAACCAATACAGCCAAATTTAAAACCTAAATATGACACCAACAATAAATACCGAACAAGACTAAGGACAATGCTCAAAAGAATATCATCAAATAACCATAAAGTGAAATTGAAATAGTGCTCTGAAAAAATTAATTAATCGTAACTTGAAATAAGTTTATCCTTGAATTTATTACGAAAATGTTTTACCGAATTTGAAATTTTGTATGAATTCTCGAGAGAGTTCCAAAGATGGGGGCCACTAGTGCGAACTGAGTGATCCGAGAATATTCTCTTATTTTTGGTTAGATTGAAGTTGTTACTACATGTATGTCTTGCCGAATAGTTGTGGATGTCAGAACGTTTTTTGAAGTAGTCTTTAAATGAAGAAGGTAACTCATTTACGGTGTATTTATACATAAATGTACCCAATTCAAGAGTATACATATCAGTGACTGTTAACATATTAAATTTGGCAAAAATTGGTCCAGTGTGACTTCTATAGTGTTCTTATTGCCCATTTTTGAAGTTTAACAATCTTGTCCAGGTAGGATTTACAAGTGTTTCCCCAAATAAGTACACCATAATTTAAATAAGGCAAGATAAGGGTACAGTAAAGAGTATGTAATATACGGGTTGGAACAAAGTGCTTGAGTTTGTTCATGACACCAATATTTCTAGCAATTGTTTTAGACACACAATCAATGTGATGTTTCCATGTAAGGCAATCATCGATTCATGTCGGAACCACTACACGGAAACTCATGTCATCTCAAAGGAAGCAATTGGATCCAATTGCTCCTAATCAATCAAAAAACTACTCCTCCCACTACCATTGTCATAATTGTAAATTGTTTACTATAAGGATTCATGTCAATAAAACCCAAGGGGCGTCGAAATTTGCTTATTTTATCACAGAAAAAATCAATACTAAGATGACATGAGTTTCCGTGGACCGGTTCCGACATGTTAACACACCTAGGAATTTAGTTTGTTTTACTCTTTCCAAAACAGTATTGTCTAAAATAATTTCAATATGAGAATCGACATTTGATACCATGTGAGGTGTTCCTAAAATCATATAGTTAGTTTTGCTAGCATTTACTGATAACTTGTTGGCTTTGAACCAATTGCTGACTTCTTTTAATTCTTTATTAATACAAGCTAGTTGTGTTTCAATAGTGGGATGCGAGTAGAGAATAGTTGTGTCATCAGCAAAAAGGATAAATTCCAATACATTTGAGGTATTAGATATGTCATAAAGTATAAACAGTAGGGGACCCAATATCGAGCCTTGCGGAACACCACAAAGAATATCCTTTTCCTCAGATTCAATTGAGTTATATGAAACATATTGTTTTCTATTACTAAGATAGTTTTTGAACCATTCCAATACAATTCCACGAAATCCATAATGCTCCAATTTGTATAAAAGTATACTATGATCAATTGTATCAAATGCTTTTGATAAATCTAGAAAGATTCTTATAGTGGTTTCGTTTCTCTCAAATTTCTCTCAAGTTAATTCAATACGCATGATGATTGATGGCACTACATTAAGTTTCTTCACCCGCCCTTTATGTGTCAGACATTGTTTTATGAACATTCTAGACAGCAATGATTATTGGATATTTGTGTAGAGTCTATTTTGAAATTTGATAATAGTTAAAACACACTCATCAGTCAAACATTAATCGTTGATAACACTGATATTGTATTTTGTCAGTGTATTTGTTTTCTCTTAATTTTCCATCAAGAAAACACAATCACTTCAGATATCATATGTGTAACAAGTTAAAGGGAATAGCGCATGGTGAGGAAAAGAAACCGCTGACGACGATCTTGTACCAGCTAAACCTTAGCTCATAACTAATACATCACTTACATCATACGATAGAAAATGCGTTCAATCAAATGAAAGATGGTTGATTGAGCGCGCCACATTGGGTTAAGAGATTGTTGTAGAGTCGCACACAATACCGCTTGCACGTAAACATACACAGAAAGAAAAAAAGTGAGTCATCATCGAAAAATGAGTCATTTTGTCCGTGTAGTGACACACTATGGCTCAAAATGAGTCATTTTGTCCGTGTAGTGACTCATTTTACGATAATGACTCACTTATTTTTTTCTGTGTACGTAGAACAATTACAGACTGCGCCAATGTCCAACTTGTTTAGATTCAAATAGTCGCTGCGCGCTGTTCAATTTTCGTTAGAATCCTCACCATGGCCGCTTCCCTTTAATGAAGAGCTATGAGTGCAGCTAATGAAGATATTGTTGGTAAGTCTACTTTTATAAATGATGATACCATGCAGACCTCATAAATCAAAAATTGGGTTAATGACAATTCATTATTCTTATTTTCCTTTGTCAAAGCACACTACTCTGATATATCGAATGTGGGACATGCTAATGAAAAGTCTCGACTGCAATATATACTATGATTTATAGTTGTTAAGTCTTAAGTCTGATGATAAATCTAAAACACCTAAATATTGGTATAAGTGTTGGTTTAATACAATGGTATGAGTTTTAATTATTTTAGGAGGTTATCAATTCACATGTTATCCAGCATGTTTCAGTTTCATTATCAAGAAACAATTTACGAGCCCCTTTTAGACGTTAGCAGCATGTCATTTTGAAAGTGCACTTGGGTGTAACATTCGGGATAAATTATTGCGGAATTGATGCCGTTTTCAGCCAGGTAGTCCTGAGTTCAACTAGGAGGCCCCGTTGACTAAATAGCGTTTATTACTAGAGAAAGTACGTGGTTATTATTTCAACTCACATATTTGTTTGTCAAACTTACGATTTAACATTGAAAATGAAACTACATCATTAGTTTTAAGACCACAGTTTCAAATGAAAATATGTAAGAACTAAAAATAAATTAAACAGTTATTGGAACAACTTCTAGAAGGATCGTCAACAAGTCGCCGTAAAATAGTTTGATCCTAGATATGCATGCCTACTTACGCGGCAGTTTAGATGGATTTGTGAACCTTTTTGATGACAATTACCACAGATACTATGGCAAAAAATGAAATAGATTACCTCTGAAACGATGGCTTTTGATAATAGAATATCAAGATGGGACGTTATTGCGAAAAAGTATGAAGCATTCAGGCCTCGATGGGGAATTCGACAACTCTAGATGTTGCACTGGCCCCCAAATCCAAAATCCGACGCGAATTGTCATTGTGACATTTCATACAAATTAAACATGCAACTCAAGCCCTTTCGCACGAAACTGCGCTGCGTTGTGCCATGCGTTTGCGTTTGGGTGGGACTGCGCCGAATTGCAAATATTCAGAAACGCAAAACCCGATCCAAGTATGGTAAGAATTATGAAAATGATCAAACACTTTCCTAGACCCCAACGCACCCCTGCGCACCCTACGAACAGCTTACTAATACAACTTATGCCAAACGAATGCCCAATGTATGCCTATCGTGCTGTGGCCAGTCACGGGACGTGTCTCAGCTGACCCATACATATTGAGCGTGTTTTCTAGACTTTCCCAAATTTCGAGAAAAAATTAGTATGCTAGGTATAAGTTAGCTCTATTCGCTACCTATTTCGATGCACTGTCACACTGTTGCGTATAGAGCGAACGCGTGGCCGACGTTTTGGAAATGTGGGTGTACGTTCGTGAAAGTTGTAATTCATTCGTGGCATACGTTATATTCGTTAGTGGTTCGCAGCTGGGGGCTCGCAGATGTTTACAGGCGGCTAACAGGTCAAATTACCGTTGATCAAAACGAACAGATGGGTTGGACGTATATTGCAGAACAGCTGATGAACACGAACGAAAGACAACTTACACTAACGTACACCCACTTTTGTGTCCTTACATGTTTGAACATGCCTACATTATGTCGTTGTTTATTGCATTTCGCATGGATATTCATACATACATTAGCTTGCACCTGATTGTCCTTACCTCTATAGACACTTATTCTCCCTTAACCTTAGACACTTGTTCGTCCTAAACCTTGAGCCACTTGTGCGTCCTTGTCCTTACCTTTAACATTTGTTTGTCCTCACCCTTAGACATAGACTTACGAATAGATAATACCCTGTCACCTCCTGCCTATCCCAGTAATCTACCATTCCCTTATGCATTAAAATTAATGTTCAATCAACAATCCTTACCCTGTGCAAGGAAATGGGGAAGCACAAAACAAGCACGACGAGGGAATTACACGCGAAGACGTTTCGCCAACGAATATGTTGCAATCCAATTTCAGGGGTGATATAAGAGATTAAATCGTAGATTCTTTGACGATACATAAGAGCTGCAAACTCAGCCTGCGCCGTCGTTCAACTTAATAGTGTAATCCCGCCAGCGTATTAGACAATAATAACAAACGTACGGTGTAAACCCGATTCTGTTATCATCTTATTGTGAAATAAATAACTTAGTTTGGAATCAAGACACATTAGACTTTAGAGTTATCTTAGACTTAGAACATATAGGGGCTACATCATCGACATGATGCTAGACTTGAAACAAGTCCACGACAGATTAAATCGTAACAACACTGTTCAATCAATATGTGTATCCTGTCTATAGTGTATGTTGTATTCTACCGTTGCGCCGAACAGACAATATTTTGTAGATGACCCGGAGTAGATGATAATCGTAAAGAATGACAAACAAAACGTTGCACTATGACAGCGTTTGATCCCCCACCCTATATGTATGGATGTAAGTGACACAATCATACGATCAATTGCAATATGCCTAAAGGGGGCCGTCAACCCTAAAAACATGACATGATTTTTTTCTTGCAAGGAACTCCTCTTTTAAATCAACTCTTCAACTGTGCCGTTTGGTTTCTGTAAAAATTAAAGAGTTTATGAAAAATAGATAAACATAAAATGGATACTAACCAAAATTAATATCCAGCCTCCTCATTTTCGATATATGAGACCTCTGATAACGTAAACGGGTTTTATTTTCAACTTTAATCTTAAGAAATATACCACTTACTACCTCGATCTCGATCGGTCTTTGTGATAGCTCGGCATATTACTCTGTACCTCATGCATGCTTTCATCTCCTCATCGGTCAGTCCAAAATGTCCAAGTGTGTTAAGGCTGGACGGCCGACAGATCTATGTCCATGTTTGGGTCTCCAGAGTACGAGGTCAGACACTATCTCATTTCCTCTTCTCATGCAATGCCCGGCAAATTTCATCCTTCGATCTGTGATGCTTTCTGATACCTTTTGTAAGGTTCCATACAATTCTTTGTTTGGTACCTTGTCTTTCCAACTAATGTTGAGTGCAGTTCACAGCATCCTAGTGTAACATCCATCTAGGGATTTCTTGAGTCTGTTGGTGATGGTCCATGTCTCGGCTCCATACAGTAGGATACTTTCGGGATACTTTGAACAGTACCTTGGAAAAAGCGGCGTTTATTTCTCGACAGAGGCTGGATTTCCACACTTTGTTTAGAGCTGTATAAATATTTAAAAATGTCACCCCCCCCCCCCCCCCCCCCCCCCCCTAATATCAATAGATTAAATAAAGAGAAAATAGAGTATCGGTGAAAGGAATAGAATCATGGCTAGACCGAATGTTAAAAACGGTATTATCCTCTAGCTGAATTTAGACCTTTGCAAATTAATCTCAATAATGGATTTGAACTTTTTTGCCTTCAAATTATTATCAGTACGCTAGTCATTTTTATGAGGTCTACACAAGTCTATACCCCTGCCATTTAAGCTATTTCACATGACATTTGCTGCTCATCCAATCATAAACATGACATCTGCTGGGATAAGATGCATTTCATATAGTAAATATAAATTGTCGGTGTTGATCACAATATAACACAATTAGCCTAAGTACAATGATAGGAGCATTCAGTATACCCTGCTATTTAAGCTATTTCACATGACATTTGCTGCTCATCCAATTATAAACATGAACTCTGCTGGGATAGGATGCATTTCATATAGTACATATAAACTTACGGTGTTGATCACAATATAACACAATTAGCCTAAGTACAATGATAGGAGCATTCAGTATACCACTGCCATTTAAGCTATTTCACATGACATTTGCTGCTCATCCAATTATAAACATGAACTCTGCTGGGATAGGATGCATTTCATATAGTACATATAAATTGTCGGTGTTGATCACAATATAACACAATTAGCCTAAGTACAATGATAGGAGCATTCAGTACATTAAATATAAATTGTGTTTTGCCCACGTCCACAGGATTTCAAAAGAAGAAGCTCGACAGGGATTACGCTTGCGTCTCAATATTTGAAAATGAAAAGTGGTCAAATATGGGGTACGATCCCAACAGTTCTGTATTATTTGGTGAAACGAAATAAGCACTGGATGCAAGAGGCATAGCGAGAGCGTGGGTATTGATGATAAAAGCATGGATTGCTAGGATTGTTAACGAAGGGTGTCCGTATAATGTGTTGTCAACAAAGATAACAACGCTAATCTTCCGTTCAGTTGTAGTCGGTCGGGAGTTTAATTGTATTCGAAAATAACCATCAGAAATGTTGAGGCAACAAAATGAAAACCAAAACTTGAAGAAGAAAAAAACATTTGAAGAGCTTAAATAGTTGCAAACAAATCGTCTTGCAACAAAATGTGTATGTTGTGGGTTGGTGGGGTCCCAGAACATTTTTACGTCATCTATACCATAAAATATCTGTAGGAGATCGAGGTCCGCATGGATGGACAAGTATTCACGATCATAACTTGGTGAACTTCTACGTCCATAAATAATTGTAATGATTTATCAATTTTTATTATATGTAATATAGCTTAAATTAAGAGAATATACATTTTAGATATTTCAGATTGGTTGATTGTGAATTAACATTTGCTTGCTATTTTGGCTGAACTAGAACATGTCAATGAATAAAATAGAGTGTTCAAAGAAAGTACATTATATACCCTAGCTAACCGGATGAAATATTAACAGCATTCCTTCGCATGGAATATGAGAACGTTCGACAAGTGTTTAATATGGGCAAAGCTATTTTGGTCAACATACTCTGCTCAAACAAGAAAGAACGACATATCTAATGGCAGCTCCTAGACGTTTGATTTCCAATGCACTGTTCATAATAGAGTGGAACGAAGGGGTTCCGGTACATTATCTTCATAACTTGAGATATATTCTAATTAAGAGTATTGCATATCTGCCAGAGTATGGTATTATTAGTCAAGGGGTTGCAGAATATCTGTTTAGGTCGTACTGAAAAACGGAATGTGTATGGCTCATACGTATAAGTGACTTAGGCCGTTTTCCCACATAAGTAGAAGTTGTCCCGGCCTGGACGACCCACTTAAAGTTGCGTTCCCACATAAGTGGTCGTCGCAACGATGACTCATCAATGTGGCCAAATAACAAAATTAATTTAATAGACCCGGATGAATATCTAAAATCATTAAAAGAAAAATCGCCGGAAAAAGGATGTAAAAATTCCTTTTAAGACATAAAAATAGGATACAAATAATAATATTAATAGCTACTATCGATTTCGCATAACATAATAAGTCTCAATAATTGATATAAAACCACAAACTAAAGCTGACATATTATTTTATTAAGTTGTTTACCTAAATCGTGACGATCACTGCGTCATATGTCACCATGCGCGCTACTTTATGTATAACGCGCGCGACGTAGCTACACAAGGTGCAGTAATACTCGCAAAGTGGTCTTGCTCTTGAGTAGTCTCGAGTTAATCGCGAACAATTATAGATTTAGTCCGGACTGGGGCAACCTTTCCAGGTGTCTTAGAAAAGAACAACAAAACCCTAAGTCTACTTGAACCTACTCGAACCTAATCGCGTTCCTACTAGCGACTAAGTCCGGACTACTCAGGATGTATATGTAAAGGAAATGTGATTCGGGGAGTGTAGGCCTACATATAAAGGTATGTATCCTATATTGTTTTATGGTTAAAGATGTGCAAAGTGGTTCTTTTTTTATCAACATCGTCTGCACGAATCGGACACGATTTTTAGGACAACATCGTGATGGTTGGTTTTGTTATTTTACACTTCGACTTTGAATTATTTTAACATTCCGCCGTGGGATAGCAGGTTTGACCAGACAGATCTTTCTGAGACTACTACAGGGTGTATCAGAAAGAACTGTACCGAGGCAATATGATTTATTACGGTATGAATTCGATTGATATTGTTCAACCGTTTTCACATTTATCTTGCGCAAACGCCTAGCTTTCATAAGAATTTTAAATTTTGAAAATCGGACATTTCTGATGGAAAATACAGACTTTCTGGTAAAGATGGTAGATTTCAATTTTGGTCCAAATGATCTGTGAAATTACTAACCCTACCTGAGATATCCATCTGTCCATAGGACAAGGTTTATTTTTAGTCGCCATATCTTAATATCACATCACTTGTATAACTGTTTATTATTTGCATACTTTTGTGGGTGAAATTTAGAGATAAATTCTGATTTTAATCCACAAATAAACCAGAATTTGTTCTGCTTGAGTGGTTTTAACTTTCTTTTCTTTGGCGGGAGCTTTGAATATTGCTTATGTGGTGTGGGCTACATTGTTTGAAATGTTGGGTAAGTGGTAGAGAGGATTGGTTGAAATTGAAAATACTTTTTTCATCGATTTTTGATTATGTCTTGCCACACGAGAACAAAAAGAGATTTCTCAATGAAATTAACATATAATATAGGAAACATGTTTAGTTTAGTTTAGTTTAGTTTTATGTTCACCTTTATATTGCAGGTATTTAAATTTAAAACAACAATCATTTCGTATTTTTTATGTATTTTAGAAACACGGTACAGTTCTTTCTGATACACCCGGTAAATACAGTGCATACTCGCTTCAGTGATGATGATCTTTAAAGTACAAGTGCAAAGCGTACTAAAGTCGTCTGCAGACGCCTGCCGCATGGAAAGCGTTAAGTTACGCAACTGAATATTTTCCAATCAACCGGATGTTATCGTAGATTCCTTATGAAGTAGAGCAACAAAGCCTCTAGACCGATCGAGATCGAGGTAGTAAGTAGTATATTTCTTAAGATTAAAGTGGAAAATAAAACCCGTTTACGTTATCAGAGGTCTCATATATAATATACCCGCCAGCGTATATTTCAGACAATGTAACACGGGCATGGTGTAAACCAGTTCTTTTATTCCCTTATTGTGAAATGAATCACTTAATTTGGAGTCGTGACACACTAATATATAGTTATTTTATATCCAACACACATTCATGAAAACGATGCTAGACTTTAAACTAACCCATGCCGGAATAAATCGTAACAACACTGCTTAATCAAGTGTATCTATAGTACATGACTTATTTGTTTCCGTCAAAATGAGCGTAAGGGATGTAAAAACGATCAGTTAGACGCCTTAGGTCACTGTTCCTTTTTTCGTTTTAGCGCAATCGGCGAACATTCTTAGGAGGACGAGGGTTAACTTGTTTTATCTAGCGGCATCATGATGCATTTACTTGTGTCTCGGTTCAATGTCTCATTAACAGTTGGTTGGAAGATCGATCAAATAACAAAATTTTGTTTCCGAATTTCACTCAGGGTAAAATTTCGAATATGAGCTGGTTGTTCCGAGCTGGTGGTCAATGGTCATACTCAGTTATCCAGCAACATAATTATCAGGTACAAATCTGGGAAGAAGAACTGGTGGCGAATACGATTTAGTCATCAGTGGGCTCTTCAATCGGCATTCGGCATATCGACGTGAACAGCCATTATACTTTGTGATTGTAAAAATGTATCAATCTTTGGAATGTCCACATGGTAATAATATGGTAAATTGCTCATTCTTATAATCCTATAATTAACATTTTACACTAAGAGGGGGGGGGGGGGGGGGGGGGGGGGGGGGGGGGGGGGGGTAGCGTTTGAAAATAGCAGTGCATTTGAATGTGCTATGAATCCGTTGTAATTGTATAATTTAAAAATATATCCCTCGTTGGTCATTGTGTTCTTTCAACATAATGAACGATTAAAAAGGTGATGTATATGGTACACTGAAAAATAATTTGGTGTCATTTTGACACTAAAACAAGCGTCAACAAATGGGTCCTCAGTTGGCCACCTAAAGGTGTCAAATTGACACCATTATGGGTGTAAAATATGACACCTTTGGGTGTCATATTCATTTTGACACCTTTGGGTGGTTACCTGAGGACCCATTTTCGAAAATGCCATTACACCCCAAATGGGGTGTAATATTGACTCTCTTAAGTGTCATATTGAGTTTGACACCCTAAAATTGACACTATTATGGATGTCAAATTGACACCATTATGGGTGTCAAATTGACACCTTTGGGTGTCATATTCATTCTGACACCTTTGGGTGGTTACCTGAGGACCCATTTTCGAAAAATGTCATTACACCCCAAATGGGGTGTAATATTGACTCTCTTAAGAGTCATATTGAGATAGCACATGTTTAGGAGCCGTTTTCTCGTCGCCATTTTGTTTGCATGTTACGAGCCGGTAAGACTGGTAAGTACCGATCTGCTCCATTTCCAGACATTTTTGATAATAATTATGATACAATTAGCGTAATGTAAGACGTCCGTATGAAAAAGATGACCACTGAGCCAGATAAATCGGGCTACATGTATGTAATGTTGCACATATCATCGTATGCATGCATGACGAACACACACATAGTACTAGTAGGTACATGCACTGACACACAGTGCAACAAAATGCTAGTCTCTGACTATGAAATTGTAATTCATTTCATCAGTTAGTTGGCGCAATATTAAACAACATGAACAAGGCTTACATTACGCTAATTGTATCATAATTATTATCAAAAATGTCTGGAAATGGAGCAGATCGGTACTTACCAGTCTTACCGGCTCGTAACATGCAAACAAAATGGCGACGAGAAAACGCATGCGTTGATATGTTGATAGACGCCCAATTTGGTGTCAGAATTACACCAATTGGTGTCAGAATTACACCAATTGGTGTCAGAATTACACCAATTGGTGTCAGAATTACACCAATTGGTGTCAGAATTACACCAATTGGTGTCAGAATTACACCAATTGGTGTCAGAATTACTAAAAACCGTGAGCTTTCCCGCCAACTATTGACGCCCTTGGAGTTATTTCAATTAATCTGACACCAGTTTTGGTGTAAATCACTAAATGATCACTGAAAGGTGTCCGTCGGACACTTAACGGTGTCACCGTAAATTATGTGCAAACCTATATCATTGACGATTACACCAATTTTGGAGTCAAAATAACGCCTTTGTAAGTGTCATTTACAGTTGACTCCAAGAAGGCGTCGCTGTGACACCAATTTATTTTTCAGTGTAGCATACATGATCATTTATGGTTCGTTCCTGTTAGCGGAACATCCGATATGTTTAAAGGAGTACACATAATGCCGGGCTATTGATCTCGTTGTCAAGTTGTGTGCATTTAAAAAAAAAATTACGGCGAGAATTTAATGAATTCTTATTTTAGCTACTCGACCCAGACATTTTGAAACGTGCTTATCCTTTAATGAGATAAGAGTAGATATTGTTCTCCTTTTTCTTGACGCTTCAGTAATGTTGTATTGTAATATAAAAAAATTAAAGTCATAACCTTAATCTTAAATGGAGACGACGTCTATGCAGATGAACCTCAATTGCAATTCATACTCCCACAGGGGGACGCTTAAAATGTTAAAGTAATGTACCACAGGGTTTGTACGGATTTCAAATGTAAGAGCCCATCCTCGTGGTGTACTTCAACTTAAAAAAAACCTTTGTGCGGAAAAGTGTCCAGAATGGTTGAACGTGGTTTGAATTATATGTGTGTAAGAATAACAACGAGTTGACAGCATTATTGTTTTAAAGCAAAATGAATGTGTGGTGGACAATGAGGCACCATAGTTAGCAATGAGGTGTTAACCTAATTAAAGTGGTTTCCCTCGCAAGGTTTAAGGGTAGAATCCCAATTTGGTGTCAATTTTTACCAAAAATATTTATCACAACATTTCTAATTTGTTAACCTAATCTAATATTTGTTGAAATTGTAATCAAAAAGTGCCAAAAAAGTGTTTACAAAAATGAAAACTTTTTGTTGTTGGCACTTTTTAGTCATTTAAAAAAAAATAGATTAGGTTAGAAAAATAGAAATGCGTCCTTAAGTTAGTGTCTTTACATCATCATCATCAAGTGATTTGGGCATTTTTACATACATTTTCTTTTGTTAGCTTTGTTCAAAAAATGAAGGTCAAAATTGATGCCAAATTTGGATTCTCTGATCCATTTCCTTTGATTCATAGTTCAATAATTACATCACTCACAATGTTCAAAGAGTGACTTCCTTGAGTCCCCCTTAAAGATAATAACTGACCCTCATCCTAGCACTTTTCGGTGTATCCCTGGTGTATTATATACATAAGTACGACTATTCTCAATACCCTATTACTGAAAAACAAGACTGGGCACGCCTAGTAGAGCTGTTCGGATATTTGAATGTTAAAAATGTATTTGTCTTGTAATATGGCAGAATATAATTATGTAATTTGGAAAGTGGTGTTATGGTACTAACCTTTTTAACGCAAAAATATGATTGACTTTATTTGTTCACACTCAGTTACTAACAAAAATTCTGCGCTGTCATACACCAAGGATAAACCACTTTTTCCTGCACTGTTTATTTTCAGGCAATTTAACCCATTTGCATCTCGTTTAGCCAAACTTAGCTAGTAACAGACAATACGCACATGAGAGTACAGTCGTCATGTTTATAGGACAGGACCAAAGCTAGCCATTGTGATGGTCTAACACCGGGGAAAATATTCGGTAAATTCATTGGTCTTCGTCCGAGTACCTCGAGTGATAACTGATATTATGTGATTACACGTGATCACGTTTCACTTTATACCCTTTCAAACACGCACTCTTTGAAGTATTTGTAAGGTTGGTTTTAAACGCCGCTCAAGTATCATTGAATTGTAAGTTTGTTTTAAAAAGAGAGAGTGTGGAATGTTGTTGTGATTTTAACACTTCTAAGCCCCAACCCTCAGAGTTAAGGGTGGGGCTTTTTTTGTCGAACAGTTTTCCTAACCCTTGTATTGGGGCGTTGATGGGGCTTTTTATCATAATCTTAACGCACTAGTGTTTCCAGTCGTGCACACAGGGTATCACTAACGAAGTTGTTTTACCACTTGTGATCACTATTAGCACGACGTAACTGTAACCTGCTTTCCATTTCAACTTTATTAAATTCTTAAGTAAAAAATGATGGCTTAATCCTTAGAAAAAATAATATCAACAAAATACTTAATAACTATATCCTCATGTATTCCATTTGCGAAATAAATGTTTCGAATGCGCCAAGAACATTAGAAGCGGAAAGACACACAAATCACACACAACAATAAAAAGTGTGCCGTTTGGGATCTGTATTCATTGCATATATGAACATGAATAGTGATTTCAATTTCATTAGCAACTAATCATCTAAAATTGGAATTGGAACCCAACAAATTATCAATAAACTAGTATCCTCTTTGTAAATAAGATTCTACTGAGATGATTGTATGGAGGCGTTAACAACAGTAAAAATGACCAGCGGCAATTTAGCACAGATTTCCGAAGTGAAAAAGAATACGTGTCTGTTAACTCGAACACGAGAGGTGCAAGGCAGAGGCTAACAGCAATAGCTTCCTCGTTATCTGTCACTAAGAAGCTTACACTGCCAGTATTAGCTTGAGGCAATAATAGAATCCAACGAAAGAGGTTGTACAATATATATATATACCGTGACACCATTCAGGATGTTAAGCGACCCGCAGGAAGATTCTACCACGACTATATATTAAATGTCTTATTTAGAAAAGCCCATGTTTACATGTTTGAATTATATACGGAGAGGTGTGTAGGAATAACAACGAGTTGACAACATTATTGTTTTAGAGTAAAATGAATGTGTGGTGGGCAATGAGGCACCATGGTTAGCAATTATGTATTAACCTAATTAAAGTGGTTTCCCTCGCAAGGTTTAAGGGGGAGAATCCAAATTTGGTGTCAATTCTGAGAAAATCACAACATTTCTAATTTGTTAACCTAATCTAATATTTTTAGAAATTTACCAAAAAGTGCCAAAAAAGTGTTTACAAAAATGAAAACTTTTTTGTTGTTGGCACTTTTTAGTTAACATTTCAAAAAATATAGATTAGATTAAACAATGAGAAATGCGTCCTTAAAGGTGCTGTCAAGTATCGTTGTATGAATTTTTCAAGCACTGTAACTTTCAAACTATTTATGTGTTGTACATAAAAGTATACACTACTATTTTCAATGAAATGAGTCAGGGAATCCATTTTTCATATCAAATTTCACTGAAAATCGTGATTTTTATATTTTTCCTCCCAAATGCCTCTTTTTTGGCCTAAATATTTCAAAACAACTCTTTGTAAATCAAATTTCACTGAGATGATTGTATGGAGGCGGTAACATCAGTAAAAATGACCAGCGGCAATTTAGCACAGATTTCCAAAGTGAAAAAAGAATACGTGTCTGTTCGCTCGAACACGAGAGGTGCAAGGCAGAAGCTAATAGCAATAGCTTCCTATCATTATCTGTCACTAAGAAGCTTACACTGCCAGTATTAGCTTTAGGCAATAATAGAATCCCCAACGAAAGAGGTTGTACAATATATACCGTGACACCATTCAGGATGTTAATCGACCCGCAGGAAGATTCTACCACGACTATATCTTAAATGTCTTATTTAGAAAAGCCCATGTTTACATATACTGAGAGTATGTGCATATTATACCAGACCATAGACCTTGAATACGGGGACAAACATGTCTATTGAAATCCCATTGAAATGTTGTGTAGAGCCGATACTATGTGCGTCTCGCTCTCGCTCACATCTAACTGGCATGTTTGAAAAGCCGGAAATAAATATGGGTACTCTCGCTAGTTTATAACAGCAACAGCATATATCATAGAAACGGATAAGATAAATAACAACAGTTTGAGAAAAGAAGCCAGGGTGAAATAACTGGAAGACGAGAGATGCAAGGCAGAGGCTAACAGCAATACCTTCCTATCATTATCTGTAAGAAACAGCTTAAACTGCCAGAATGCACTTTTAAGATTGTTTGAAAAACTATCCAACAAACGTAAGAGAGTGGTTCATGTGTTGGCAATGTGTACTAATACAAATCAATCACCCGAAAGAAACAAAAGGGAATCCTATTGCTAACATCGTACCCATTAATATCGTGGCCCTTGATTGTCATTTTCGATAATTAAGTTTCTAACCATGTTTTGTCCTTCAAATGTCAAATAATGAGGTGATCTTAGGGAGCAGTTCCATTTGTACGCGATACAAATTGCGAGAATGTTCCGGGCCCCGATGAGTTTTTTTATCAGGCCCCGATGAGATTTTTATCGCGAACAGTTGCAGGGTTACTCTATATAAATATTGAACTTGAAGAAAAATATAATGTTGAAAAATCTAATCGCTTTATAAGCGAGATAATCGACGCTTTTAAAATCCCCTTTAACATGTAAAAGTAAAGGGGACCTATAAGTGGTGTGGTATCTAAAGTACACTTTTTTCCAACTTGAGTATAGGTGAATGCCATTGCTAGCTGAAAGCAAACTTGTTCAATTCATCGTTATAAGGGAATTGCACTTTTTTCATCAACGTTTAAGCTGTTATGTATATGACATGTGCCGCTCATGCTAAATTAATATAATATATGTAGGGATGTACTGTAACAGTTCATTGTCTTTCTGTCTACGTTGGGCACAATAACAACTAACAGACTAAGGAAATTAAGATGCTAGGGACATTTGATACATTACATTGCATATCATGTTCAACCCATGGGATTGAAAAAATGTCGACAGGGATTACGGATGTGTCTCAAAATTGAAATAGAAGTTGTTAGAATACGGATGAAGATTAAAACGGTGTTATTGTATTATCTGGCGGAACGAAATAAGCACTTGAGCTTTGGCATGGGGGACAACGGGGTATTGATGATGCATGGATTGCTAAGACTGACTAAGGGTGTCTGAAGTTGTATGACGCTGATGAACTTTGTTTATTATATGGATGTACTATTCATATATGTAGGGATGGGAGGGCTTCCCCCCCCCCCCCCAAAAAAAGACAACACACCGTCAAAACCGAAAACGTTAAAAATCAGGCTGGATATGGGAAAGCGCCCTAGAACAGCATCATTTTCGACACCAATGCCATACAAATCTGTACAGCAAGGAAATTGCATATAATTTGGTCAAGCTTAATACATTTAAAGCAACAAACACTATACTCTATTATGTCTATATGCTGTTTCTAACATTACGTCACCAAGTGCCGCTAGCAATAATTATAAGAGAAGGGAAAAAAACTTGTATGATATACATGTGTTGAGGTAATATTCCGAGTCTGAATCTCATATTTCTGATGATTTGTCTGGAATGAAATATTATCATTATAATACCATATGTAACCAAATATATTTATTGAAAAATCGATATCACTTGATAGGCACCAAGAAATATTTCTTTAACATTTTCCACGCGGCCAATTAGTTTTACCACATACAATAACTAGTCATCCCCTAATGTTTCAAACTCAATTTTGGTCCCACTTTTAAGGATATTTAGTAGTTTTTAAGTATGTGGTTCAACAGATTTGTCAACTATTTGTAACATCTAATTAATTATGGATACGAACATGATCATCAGCTTTTCCCTTTGGAAATTGGAGATATTCACTAGCCGGTATAATGACCATACCGACGTAGTAACTTTGACAACTATATATCATCTAATGGGTAATTTCATCCGGAATTTAAATATGTAAAGTAAATACTAATAGGGGTAGGTATAAAAAATATATGGATCTCAAATTAAAAATTAAAAAACTCTGAAATGTTTCCGAACATTTCCGATCATATCATTTTAGTTCTTGGTCGTACTATAATTTAAATGGCATATTTAGTTTTCTCATGCAATTCCCTTCAGAAAAGTATACTTTTACTACTTCAGGGGGGTATACAAGCAAATATATATGTGTAAAGTTAAAATCATGTTGCGAAATCCCAAATCCGTGTGTAACGCGAAAGGAGGCGAGCTTAAAACACATGACCATATTATCTGATTTTTGATACCGATTATTGATTTTGGATTAGCCAACAACAACGCACCTGGTCAGGAACTATTTGTTGCTAGGTGTATACCGGTATACGTCTGAGCCATAAGCACTAGTAAGACCTAATATGAAATTCTGAAACCCTTGACTAATTATTTATTAACGTATACCACTCTCTGGCAGTTGTAACTTGTCATAATATCTGTGCTATGCAATAATACAATTAGAATGTCTCAAGAGAAGAATATAATTTACCGGAACCCCTTCGTTCCACTCTATTGCTTTGGAAATCCAACGGCAGGAGCTGTCACTAGAGATGTAGTCTTTTCCTGTTTGAGCAGAGCGTGTTGATCAAAATAACTTTGCACATATTACGCACTTGTCGAACGTTCCCATATTCCATGCGAAGGAACGTCTGTTGATATTTCAACAGGTTAGAGTTTCAAATGTACTTGTTCATGGATTAGAAGATTTAGAATATCTACGATATAAAACATAGACATGTTTTAGTTCAGCCACTTGTGAAGAAGTCATATAATACATGTACCGAAAACTAATATTTTACCGTTACTTAAATGGAACATACAAAAGTATGTCTCCCCTGGAAGCTTGCAAGTTATCACTGTGCTGTCGACAAAGTATCAAACCATCAGACCTTTTAATAGTATAAGGACTTCACTACGCTAAAAATACAATTCACGGATCGTTACTGCAGTAACTGCCGCATTAAAAATCTGTCCGTGATGCCATGTACTTCTGAATTCTCAGAACTTAACATTGATACTAGGACCTATCAAACAGGTATACGGTAAATGTATATAGCATTGTTTAAAGATGTTTATGAAGTATTACCTCTCATTAGTTCGAAGAAAGGCACGGTTTATTTGAATATCACACAGAAAACATTTATCGGTTAATGCCAATGCTGAACTAAGAAATGTTAGTAAAAATGATTAGTTCAGGGAGTACCACTAATCTTTCCAATCTTTCAGTAGGATATCGTTAATTGATAACTAGTTTTATTTCGTATAGTAATGTCCAAATTGGTTCAGCTATCCAAACTAATCTACCTCTACCAAGAGCATTCACTGGAACTAATTAAGTGCGACTCGGTAAACTTAGTTTAGCTCTAAATATTCGTATAACCAACCGAACTAAAAAAAAATCTTAAAAGGTGGGAAGGCATCAAGGGTAACTGCCTCCAGTCTCAAATAATAAAATGCTCATTAAAATGCTTCCGACATTGTATACTTAGTGTAAGCTAACTAAGCAGTAGTTGATTTAAAAGAAAATCATACTAAATGAAAGGCTCTTGCTCGACAATATCTGTCGTGACAAAACTTATTAGATTATGTGTTGTTAAAACAAACAACATTATTGAATTTCTGAACTTGAAATTCCTATTTTGTCTTATCTCACAAAATATATTCTGTTGATGATTCTATGTCAAACGGTAAATGCTTCCGAATGAGACTCGATAAAAGCTGGCTCTTTACATTTAAAATGATAAATTTCCAAACTAGGAAATTATATCTTATTAAAATCTGACAATTAAATGTCTTGCTGAATGTTGTGTAGGCCTAATGTGCTTTATTCCGTATTGGACTAAAAGACACGCGGCATTGGAGTGTTCTAGACTTTGAACATATATTGCTCATATTAAACTTATATGAGATGGCAGTAGGTCTATTTATCTTACGATAAAACAAAAAGCGAACTGGCTTAATGTTAGTTATTTAAAACGATGACAGAAGGCATGTCTTGCCGTTCTTTAAACGATGATCGGTGGAGGCGACTTGTTGTAATACACCCGGTAATTCATGATTATGAAACTTGAGGTTTATGAAACTGTTTGCTAAAAGAAAGCTCGCTTGCTTTCGTAACTAAGATGACTCTGGGAAAGTACAAAATTAATCCAATACTATGGACTAATACGGAAAACCAAATGCCATTCTAGACTTAGAGTGACTTATATACAATGAGCTTTGTATATGTCTTCTTAACATTTCTAACTTAAAATGTCCTCTCCCTTGAGTTTTAGCTGCTAGGGAGGAGACAAATAAGTTGAGAATGTCCTATAGAGTAAAGGCCCACCATGTTTAAGATAAAACAATGGTGATGGCATGCAGAGTAGCTACTTCCCAGTACATCAACCCATCATCATACGCTACGTTAAGTATACGTTAAGCATACGTTAGTCATACGCTCGCATACGCTCGCATACGCTGTGATACGCTGTCATCAGTATGTTATAAGTTAGTGATACGCTATCAATACGTTAGTCATACGCTATGTATACGTTCAATACGCTATGGATACGTGACAGGGCCTTACACGATCGCCCGGCATGAGGTGAATACGTGAGAATACGTCGAAACTCGTTGAAAATACGTCAGGCATACGTTAGACATACGGCACATATACGTTATCAACTCGTTATCACTACGTTGGCTGTACGTTTCCCCGTCAGCCTACGTTCATCAACGTATACCAACTTACGAGTAACGTACGAGTAACGTACCACTAACGTATGTCAGCGTATGTCAACGTATATTTAACGTACCACAAACTTACCGGGAACTTATGCAGAACGTACTAAGTACACGTTGAGTACGTCGAGAAATTTTGAGCATGCTCAATATTTTTTCGCGGGCTCGACGTGTTCCAAATTGTCACAGCGTATCACAGCGTGCTCTTAACGTAAACGACGTATCCCCAACGTACCCCTAACTTATATCAGCGTACACCAACGTATTTTTCGATATTTCGCATACGTTGGCATACGTTGAGGCGATACGTTATGGTGTGACAGGGCCTTAAGAACTAGAAAAAATGAGTTAGGCAATTATCGAAGCAGGCTGACGATATATTGAGATATTGATGATATGCCTGCTTTAATAACTGGTGATGTGTTTCCTTCACGCTCATATTGTACGATACGCATGATGATTGATGACACTACAATTAGTTTCTTCACCCGCCCTTTATGTGTCAGACATTGTTTTATGAACGTGCTAGACAGCAATTATTATTAGATATTTGTGTAGAGTCTATTATGAAATTTGATGATAGTTAAAACACACTCATCAGTCAAACATTCGTTGATGACACTGATATGATTGTATTTTGTCAGTGTATTTGTTTTCTCTTAATTTCCCATCCGGAAAACACTATCACTTCAGATATCGTATGTGTGACAAGTTATTGAAGAGCTATGACTGCAACTAATGAAGATATTGTTGGTAAGTCTGCTTTTATAAATGATGATACCATGCAGACCTCATAAATCTAAAATTGGGTTAATGACAATTCAGTATTTTTATTTTCCTTTGTTAAAGCACACTATTCTGATATATCGAATGTGGGACATTTTTTTTCTCTTTACTGTTTTTATTTCGCTCAAAAAAAAAAAAACATAAAAAAAAAAAATCACATACAGTTACAATACGGTAATAGAAAGATAACAACATACAGTATACACACCTGGGTTATATGAATAAGCACATCAATAAGTATAAAATAAAGCTTAAAAATAAAGCTTATATACAATTGTTTTTTTACTCCTCACAAAACTTTTCTAATTTTGTCCATTTATCAATGAATTTATACATTGTGTTGTTGCTGGTAGAGATCTGTTTCTCAAGTTTATAATGAAACTTAATTAAATACTTAAATGCAAGAATTGAAGGTATTCGATTTTGATATCTGCTATCATAGATAACCTTTTTGATAAGTATTAGGCATAAGTTAATTAATGCACTACAGTCTCCTCCTTTGCCAATGCCAACCAGTATGTTCTTGTAATCAAGAACAATATTAAAATTCATGTTGAAATCAAACCATATTTTAAATTCGTCCCAGATGTTAATGGCATGAGCACAATCCCAAAAAATATGCTTTAAAGTCTCAGGGAAGTTACTGCATAAAGTACAATTCACATTGTCAACAATTTTCATCTTAAATAATCTACTATTAGTCATTAAGCAATTCAAATTAATCTTGTATTGGAAAATTCTTGTCCTAACATCATGACATGCCTTAAACGGCATAAGGTAAATACTACTCCATTCATTGTCAAACACATTAAGCTCATTTTTGTATTTCACCTGGGATGTAGGAGGTTCCTGAATTTTCTGGACTAGAATACGATAGATGATTTTGGATGTCATATTGTCAATGTGAGACTCATTATTCTCGTGCGTCAATATGAAACCTTTTTTTTTACAAAGGTCCCGTTTAAAGCCAATTTTAAAATCTTGCTTCCAAGAAGCTGGAATAGCATCAACAATGCTTCTCCAATTCATGTAATATTTATTAGCAACCCCACGTTTAGTCCAAACATCAAAGGGAATAATTTTACCATTTGTATTATATAAATCAGAGATCATATTCATACCACACCTGGAAAAATGCTTATAGTAAAAAGGCTTATGATTGATACAAATATATTGGTTATTCCATACACATTGTTGAAGATGACCATTCTTGTCAGGCATAATAAAATCAAAATACGACTTCAGCATATCCTTATAAAATATTGGAATATTATTCCATTTATGAATTTGAGTTGGATGAATATTACAATGGAATATTAACTCACCACCAAATGGAGCGATATACTCATTCAGAATTGATTTCCATGCAGCTGAAGTGTTAAGGTATTTATTTACCCACTTAATCTTTTGAGCCTTGAATATTGATTTCACATCGATCATTTTTAAACCACCTTCATCAATATCACCGATAAGTGTACGCCTCTTTATAAGACCTTTACCACCTTTCCACAGAAATTCATATATGATTTTATCTATTTGCTGTATTATATAATCTGGAATATGACAAACGGAGGCCAAATATATAAACTTGGAGAGAGCAAAAGTCTTGATCAAAATAATTTTACCAGCAATTGTTAACCTTCTACCTTTCCATATATTAAGAATGGTTTTTACCTGCTTTAATTTTGGGCCAAAGTTCATGTCCTCAGCTGCCTTTTCATCATATGAGAAAAATACACCCAAAGCCTTTATCGGTTTTGTTGGCCAATCAATGTTTAGCGGCTTGTCTATACTCATTCTCTTTGAACCAATCCATAGGCCCTTTGATTTACTGGCATTCAATTTTAAGCCAGAAACCTTGGTAAAAGAATCAAGAAGCTTCAAGAGTGTATTGGCAGAGTCAACCCCATCCATAACACATGTTGTGTCGTCAGCATATTGGATTAATTTCAATTCAATGTTGTTAATTAAAATACCAGAGATTAATGGGTTACCACGAATTGAGTTTGATAGGAGTTCTATCGCTAAAATAAATAAAAAAGAACTCAGCGGATCGCCCTGCCTCACCCCTCTATGTACAGAAAAATATTTAGAGGTTAGGCCATTATTCAAAATACAGCTACTTATATTACTATACAATGCTTTCACATGATTAACAAAATCAGGACCAAAATTGAAGTGTTTAAGGGCTGCAAAAATGAAATTCCACTCAAGCGAGTCGAATGCCTTCTCAAAATCTAAAAAGAGCAATAAACCGGGGATATTCTTATATTTAGTGTAATCAATAATATCTTGAATAGTTCGAACAGATTCTGCAATGTTTCTGCCCTTGACAAAACCACTTTGGTCAATATGAATTAATTTATGAATAACACTCTCAACTCTCATTGCGAGAGCTTTTGACACCATTTTATAGTCAACATTCAGCAATGAAATAGGTCTCCAGTTCTTTCAATTACATCTATCCTTACCCTCTTTCTCAATCAATGTAATAACAGCTTGTCTTTGAGAGGATGACATTTGACCTCTTCTTAAACCTCTGTTGAGTACTTTAACCAAGAAAACACCAATTTTATTCCAGAATTGTAAATACCATTCACAAGAAAGTCCATCGTTACCTGGGCTTTTATTCTTAGGCATTTTGTTAAGAACATTAAATAATTCCACCTGAGTGACATTACCTTCACATTTTAACATGTCATCATTATCAAGTGTGGGTGTTACATTACCCTGCAGAAAAATATTATTGGAACATGCATCTTTGTCAACTTTGGATTCATAAATGTTCTTATAGTACTCACATTGTGCATTTAGAATTTCATTAGGATTATTAACCTCAATGCCATTATCCAAAATTAATTTCTTGCATTGTTTCTTCTTGCAGTTTCTCTTCTCCAAACTCAAAAAATATTTATTACTCTTCTCCCCTTTTTCAGACCATTTGATTCTAGAACGAACAATAATACCATCAATAATTTTCGAGTCCAACTCTTCTAACTCATTCCTTACAACCTGAATATCGGCCAATGTAATTTCTGATGGATTGTCAGCCAATGATATCTCAAGTGACTTAAGTTTCGTGGTAAGCTCATGGATTTTATTCTTCTGTTGTAAGGATTTCATCTTTGAGTGTTTTATAGTCATCTCCCTAACCTTAAACTTAATCCATTCCCATTTCACTTGAATGTCAGGTAAAGATGGATCATTAAGCCAATCAGTCAAGTTTTTATTCATATTTTTTTATGTAATCATCATCATCAAGATACGAATTATTGAACTTCCAATGACCGGGACCACGGATAGGGTCTTTTTGTAATTGAACATTCATAACAATAGCGGAGTGATCAGTTCTAATACCTGGTATAATATCAGTGTGTGTCATATACTCATTTAGATTATTACTAGTGAGAAAGAAATCAAGTCTACATTGAATAAGAGGGTTTGGTTGACGCCATGTAAATCTGCTACAGTTAGGATGCTGAAATCTCCATATATCAATTAAATCCAAATTATCCATAATATCAGAAATTTTGTCGACAACTGCATCCTTGATTTTTATAATCCCACCTTTCTTATCAATCTTAGCATTCAGAATACAATTAAAGTCACCACCAATAATAATACGCTCTTTCTCATCAAAATTGTTGTCGTTAAAGTAGTTATTAAGATCAATATAGAACTTTATCTGCATGTTTTCAATATTGGGAGCATAAATATTAACCACAACGAATGTGGGACATGCTAATCATGCTGTATGAAAAGTCTCGACTGCAATACATATTATGATATACAGTTGTAAAGTCTAATACTAAAGTCTGATGATAAACCTAAAACACCTATACATATTGGTATAAGTTTTGGTGTAAGCGAACCTGTTTACATATGAGTTTTGATTAATTTATAGGGGGTTATCAATTCACATGTTATCCACCATGTTTCAGTTTCATTATCAATCAAGAAATGAAATAAGAAACAATTTATGAGCCCCCTTTCAGACGTAAGCAGCAGATGTCAATTCGAAAGTGCACTTGGGAGTAACATCCGGGATAAATGATTGCGAAATGTATGTTGTTTTCCAGCCAGACAGGCCTGAACTCAGCTTGGAGGCCCGTATACTTTACTAAATAGTATTTATTACTAGAGAAAGTACGTGATTTGTTATTTCAACTCACATATTTGTTTGGCAAATTTAACATTGAAAATGAAACTACATTAGTTTTAAGACCACAGTTTCAAATGAAAAGATGTAAGAATTAAAAATAAATTAAAATTATTGGAACGACTTCTAGAAACATCGTCAACAAGTCGCCGTAAGACCGCGCATAACAACAGCAAAGTTGCACTAGGTATATGAATTCATTGATGTGTGTGTGATTATGCACTGAAAATGTGTGTGTAAACAGAGCAAGGACTTTCATTCTTCACAGCTAGTCACACCTTTGACCCGAAAATTGCGGTTATCACTCCAAACTCATTCATCCAGATACCTAGGTGGCTCGTTCATGACAGTAATCACTCTCAAATCAATGATTTCCTTTACCTAGTGCAACTTTGCTGTTGTTATGCGCGGTCATTGAAATTGTCATAACAAAAGTATCCATTCGATTTTGTTGAATGAGGTATCAAACTGCGAAGAAGAAATTTACTCATTTAATTCATATCTCAGATTTTTGTTACCGATTATCTAGTTTGAATTGGCCAACCTCAAAGCACCTCCTGGTCCGGACTTTTGTTGCTAGGTGTAGAGCTAACGCGTGGCCGACGTTTTGGAAATGTGGGTGTCCGTTCGTGTAAGTTGTAATTCATTCGTGACATCTTTTGCATACGTTATATTCATTAGTGGTTCGGTGGGGGCCTGTTTACAGGCGGCTAACAGGTCAAATTACCGTTGATCAAAACGAACAGATGGGTTGGATGGGTTGCAGAACAGCTGATGAACACGAACGAAAGACAACTTACACTAACGTACACCCACTTTTGAGTCCTTACATGTTTGAACATGCCTACATTATGTCGTTATTTATTGCATTTCGCATGGACATTCATACAATGCATTAGCTTGCACCTGATTGTCCATACCTCTATAGACACTTATTCTCCCTTAACCTTAGACACTTGTTCGTCCTAAACCTTGAGCCACTTGTGCGTCCTTGTCCTTACCTTTAACATTTGTTTGTCCTCACCCTTAGACATAGACTTACGAATAGATAATACCCTGTCACCTCCTGCCTATCCCAGTAATCTACCATTCCCTTATGCATTAAAATTAATGTTCAATCAACAATCCTTACCCTGTGCAAGGAAATGGGGAAGCACAAAACAAGCACGACGAGGGAATTACACGCGAAGACGTTTCGCCAACGAATATGTTGCAATCCAATTTCAGGGGTGATATAAGAGATTAAATCGTAGATTCTTTGACGATACATAAGAGCTGCAAACTCAGCCTGCGCCGTCGTTCAACTTAATAGTGTAATCCCGCCAGCGTATCAGACAATAATAACAAACGTACGGTGTAAACCCGATTCTGTTATCCTCTTATTGTGAAATAAATAACTTAGTTTGGAATCAAGACACATTAGACTTTAGAGTTATCTTAGTCTTAGAACATATAGGGGCTACTGTCGACTCCAACATACATACATCATCGACATGATGCTAGACTTGAAACAAGTCCACGACAGATTAAATCGTAACAACACTGTTTAATCAAGATGTGTATCCTGTCTATAGTGTATGTTGTATTCTACCGTTGCGCCGAACAGACAATATTTTGTAGATGACCCGGAGTAGATGATAATCGTAAAGAATGACAAACAAAACGTTGCACTATGACAGCGTTTGATCCCCCACCCTATATGTATGGATGTAAGTGACACAATCATACGATCAATTGCAATATGCCTAAAGGGGGCCGTCAACCCTAAAAACATGACATGATTTTTTTCTTGCAAGGAACTCCTCTTTTAAATCAACTCTTCAACTGTGCCGTTTGGTTTCTGTACAAATTAAAGAGTTTATGAAAAATAGATAAACATAAAATGGATACTAACCAAAATTATTATCCAGCCTCCTCATTTTCGATATATGAGACCTCTGATAACGTAAACGGGTTTTATTTTCAACTTTAATCTTAAGAAATATACCACTTACTACCTCGATCTCGATCGGTCTTTGTGATAGCTCGGCATATTACTCTGTACCTCAGGCATGCTTTCATCTCCTCATCGGTCAGTCCAAAATGTCCAAGTGTGTTAAGGCTGGACGGCCGACAGATCTATGTCCATGTTTGGGTCTCCAGAGTACGAGGTCAGACACTATCTCATTTCCTCTTCTCATGCAATGCCCGGCAAATTTCATCCTTCGATCTGTGATGCTTTCTGATACCTTTTGTAAGGTTCCATACAATTCTTTGTTTGGTACCTTGTCTTTCCAACTAATGTTGAGTGCAGTTCACAGCATCCTAGTGTAACATCCATCTAGGGATTTCTTGAGTCTGTTGGTGATGGTCCATGTCTCGGCTCCATACAGTAGGATACTTTCGGGATACTTTGAACAGTACCTTGGAAAAAGCGGCGTTTATTTCTCGACAGAGGCTGGATTTCCACACTTTGTTTAGAGCTGTATACATATTTTAAAATGTCACCCCCCCCCCCTAATATCAATAGATTAAATAAAGAGAAAATAGAGTATCGGTGAAAGGAATAAAATCATGGCTAGACCGAATGTTAAAAACGGTATTATCCTCTCGCTGAATTTAGACCTTTGCAAATTAATCTCAATAATGGATTTGCACTTTTTTGCCTTCAAATTATCATCAGTACGCTAGTCATTTTTATGAGGTCTACACAAGTCTATACCCCTGCCATTTAAGCTATTTCACATGACATTTGCTGCTCATCCAATCATAAACATGACATCTGCTGGGATAAGATGCATTTCATATAGTAAATATAAATTGTCGGTGTTGATCACAATATAACACAATTAGCCTAAGTACAATGATAGGAGCATTCAGTATACCCCTGCCATTTAAGCTATTTCACATGACATTTGCTGCTCATCCAATTATAAACATGAACTCTGCTGGGATAGGATGCATTTCATATAGTACATATAAATTGTCGGTGTTGATCACAATATAACACAATTAGCCTAAGTACAATGATAGGAGCATTCAGTATACCCCTGCCATTTAAGCTATTTCACATGACATTTGCTGCTCATCCAATTATAAACATGAACTCTGCTGGGCTAGGATGCATTTCATATAGTACATATAAACTTACGGTGTTGATCACAATATAACACAATTAGCCTAAGTACAATGATAGGAGCATTCAGTATACCCCTGCCATTTAAGCTATTTCACATGACATTTGCTGCTCATCCAATTATAAACATGAACTCTGCTGGGCTAGGATGCATTTCATATAGTACATATAAACTTACGGTGTTGATCACAATATAACACAATTAGCCTAAGTACAATGATAGAAGCATTCAGTACATTAAATGTAAATTGTGTTCTGCCCACGTCCACAGGATTGCAAACGAAGAAGCTCGACAGGGATTACGCTTGCGTCTCAATATTTGAAACTGAAAATTGAATAAATATGGGGTACGATCCCAACGGTTCTGTATTATTTGGTAAAACGAAATAAGCACTGAATGCAAGAAGTCTAGCGAGAGCGTGGGTATTGATGATAAAGGCATGGATTGCTAGGATTGTTAACGAAGGGTGTCCGTATTCTGTGTTTTCAACACAGATAACAACGCTGTTCTACAGATAGACCGTTCAGTTGTAGTCGGTCGGGAGTTTAATTGTATTCGAAAATAAGCATCAGAAATGTTGAGGCAACAAAATGAAAACCAAAACTTAAAAAAACAAACATTTGAAGAGCTTAAATATTGCAAACAAATCGTCTTGCAACAAAATGTGCATGCTGTGGGTTGTTGGGGTCCCAGAACATTTTGTATTTTATTATTTTTTTATTTTATCTCTATCATTAAATATCTGTAGGAGATCGAGGTCCGCATGGATGGACAAGTATTACCGATCATAACTTGGTGAACTTCTACCTCCATACATAATTGTAATGATTTATCAATTTATATTATATGTAATATAGCTTAAATTAAGAGAATTGAACCCGTTCAATCACACAGAGTTGACGCTAGTCTATTACAGTACGATATTTTTAATTTATATATACATACATATTTCAGATTGCTTGATTGTGAATAACCATTTGCTTGCTATTTTCGCTGCACTAGAACATGTCAATGAATAAAATAGAGTGTTCAAAGAAAGTACATTATATACCCTAGCTAACCGGATGAAATATTAACAGCATTCCTTCGCATGGAATATGAGAACGTTCGACAAGTGTTTAATATGGGCAAAGCTATTTTGGTCAACATACTCTGCTCAAACAAGAAAGAACGACATATCTAATGGCAGCTCCTAGACGTTTGATTTCCAATGCACTGTTCATAATAGAGTGGAACGAAGGGGTTCCGGTACATTATCTTCATAACTTGAGATATATTCTAATTAAGAGTATTGCATATCTGCCAGAGTATGGTATTATTAGTCAAGGGGTTGCAGAATATATTGTTTAGGTCGTACTGAAAAAAGGAATGTGTATGGCTCATACGTATAAGTGACTTAGGCCGTTTTCCCACATAAGTAGAAGTTGTCCCCCCTCCTGACGACCCACTTGAAAGTTGCGTTCCCACATACATGTAAGTGGTCGTCGCAACGATGACTCATCAATGTGGCCAAATAACAAAATTAATTTAATAGACCCGGATGAATATCTAAAATCATTAAAAGAAAAATCGCCTGAAAACGGATGTAAAACTTCCTTTTAAGACATAAAAATAGGATACAAATAATATAAATAGCTACTATCGATTTCGCATAACATAATAAGTAAGTCTCAATAGTTGATATAAAACCACAAACTAAAGCTGACATATTGTTTTATTAAGTTGTTTACCTAAATCGTGACGATCACTGCGTCATAATATGTCACCATGCGCGCTACTTTATGTATAACGCGCGCGACGTAGCTACACAAGGTGCAGTAATACTCGCAACTGAGGTGGTCTTGCTCTTGAGTAGTCTCGAGTTAATCGCGAACAATTATAGATTTAGTCCAGACTGGGGCAACCTTTCCAGGTGTCTTAGAAAAGAACAACAAAACCCTAACGGCCGAGTGCACCAATGACGGGTAACTTAATAGGGAGGTAAGCTACCTCCCTAGTAGTTATGCTGTAACTGTAGCATAACTTACTAACGATGTAATTCTTAGAGCATGACTGGCGAGTAACACCAGAATAGCAACTAGCGAGGTAAATATCCACATTAATCAGCATCGTCCCCTTACAAAATTAATTGGCGCATATGCCAAGTGTTAACCTATAGTTTACTGTAAAATTCTGGCGTGAATGGTCCTCCATAATATTAAAAACGTGTCGTCACTCGGTAGGTCATAGGTGAGTGTAAATCAAGAATCAGGTGGAGTCGGCCTGCGATCCGGAAAAAAATGATGCTATTTTATGGCCAAAAAATTCGAAGTTTGTTTACCGCTTTTTCAAAAATAAGGACTATCATGACATTACAAACATATTTTGGGTGAGGGGCACATACAAACATTGCACCAAAAAGCACAATTTTAATGACAAACACAAGCACCCGATGGAAACAATTATATACAGTTATAACACATCTCTTAACACAAATACTTCCGTGGCGTGGACACCTTGTTCTTCGCTTGTTAATCGCGGAATCCCGGTTCGATTCCCACACCACGCACGGTACCATATGGGTTTTTTTAATTTCGTTCTTCTAGTTCTACCCTTCCACTCACAATAATGTTGAAATTTGGCTATTAATTAATAAAAACAATAATAAGTTTATTTATTTAGTCATTATCTAAGATCCTTGGACAATTAGTACATTTTGGTCAAAGTATGACCCAAAGTCGGTGCGATTATTATTTGAATGGGCAAAAGGAGTTGATCTAAATTTTGACTAAAAAAATCACCAAATTGCATGAATGGATTTTCAAAAATATAAAAATCTTTCAGCTTATAAGGGGTCACATTTCACTTCAAATAGACACCTCCTGGGCATGCAAGCGCAATTGGTCCTTCAGCATCAGCGAATCATACCCTCCAATGTTCACAACAAATTTACGCTATAACTACTAGAATCGACTGACTTGTGGCATAAAACGTTATGCCCCAACTTACTCCTTGGTCCGGTCAGGTATAACATTTAGCGTAAATTACCCGCCAGTTACTTGCCTAGTAGCTTACCCCGCATTGGCGCTCTCAAAATTTTGGCTTACGCCTCATTTACTAGCGAGGTAGCGCTATTCTTCAGTTACCCGTCATTGGTGCACTCGGCCGTAAGTCTACTGGAACCTACTCGAACCTAATCGCGTTCCTACTAGCGACTTAGTCCGGACTACTCAGGATGTACATGTAAAGGAAATGTACTTCGGGGATTGTAGGCCTACATATAAAGGTATATATCCTATATTATTTTATGGTTAAGGATGTACAAAGTGGTTCTTTTTTTATCAACATCGTCTGCACGAATCGGACACGATTTTTAGGACAACATCGTGATGGGGTTGGTTGAGTTATTTTACACTTCGACTTTGAATTATTTTAACATTCCGCCGTGGGATAGCAGGTTTGACCAGACAGATCTTTATGAGACTACTAAATACAGTGCATACTCGCTGCAGTGATGATGATCTTTAAAGTACAAGTGCAAAGCGTACTAAAGTCGTCTGCAGACGCCTGCCGCATGGAAAGCTTTAAGTTACGCAACTGAATATTTTCCAATCAACCGGATGTTATCGTAGATTCCTTATGAAGTAGAGCAACAAAGCCTCTGGCTTCGTTGTTCTACTTATTATAATACCGCCGCCAGCGTATATTTCAGACAATGTAACACGGGCATGGTGTAAACCAGTTCTTTTATTCCCTTATGTGAAATGAATCACTTAATTTGGAGTCGTGACACACTAATAGTTATTTTATATCCAACACACATTCATGAAAACGATGCTAGACTTTAAACTAACCCATGCCGCATTAAATCGTAACAACACTGCTTAATCAAGTGTATCTATAGTGCATGCATTATTTGTTTCCGTCAAAATGAGCGTAAGGGATGTAAAAACGATCATTTAGACGCCTTAGGTCACTGTTCCTTTTTTTTTGCGTTTTAGCGCAATCGGCGAAAATTCTTAGGAGGACGAGGGTTAACTTGTTTTATCTAGCGGCATCATGATGCATTTACTTGTGTCTCGGTTCAATGTCTCATTAACAGTTGGTTGGAAGATCGATCAAATAACAACATTTTGTTTCCGAATTTCACTCAGGGTAAAATTTCGAATATGAGCTGGTTGCTCCGAGCTGGTGGTCAATGGTCATTCAGTTATCCAGCAACATAAATATCAGGCACAAATCTGGGAAGAAGAACTTGGGCTAATACGATTTAATCTTCAGTAGCCTCTTCAATCGGCATATCGACGTGAACAGCCATTATGCCGGGCTATTGATCTAGTTGTGAGCATTTAAAAAATATACGGTGAGAATTAAATGAATTCTTATTTTAGCTACTCGACCCAGACATTTTGGAACGTGTTTATCCTTTAATGAGATAAGAGTAGATATTGTTCTCATTTTTCTTGACGCTTCAGTAATGTTGTATTGTAATATCTCAATGTAAATACAAATTGGGATCTTCCGGTTGAAATGCATACACCCTCTATGAAACACATAACCTTAATCTTAAATGGAGACAATGTCTATGCATATGAACCTCAATTGCAATTCATACTCCCTCAAGGGGGGGGGGGGGGGGGGGGGGGGGGCGCTTACAGTAATGTACCATAGGGTTTGTACGGATTTCAAATGTAAGAGCCCATCCTCGTGGTGTACTTCAACTTAAAAACACCTTTGTGCGGCAAAGTGTCCAGACTGATTGAACGTGGTTTGAATTATATACGGAGAGGTGTGTAGGAATAACAATGAGTTGACAACATTATTGTTTAGAGCAAAATGAATGTGTGGTGGACAATGAGGCACCATATTTAGCAATTATGTGTTAACCTAATTAAAGTGGTTTCCCTCGCAAGGTTTAAAGGTAGAATCCCAATTTGGTGTCAATTTTGACCAAAAATATTTATTTTTTTGAGAAAATCACAACATTTCTAATTTGTTAACCTAATCTAATATTTGTTGAAATTGTAATTAAAAGTGCCAAAAAAGTGTTTACAAAAATGAAAACTTTTTGTTGTTGGCACTTTTAGTCATTTAAAAAAATAGATTAGGTTAAAAAAATAGAAATGCGTCCTTAAGTTAGTATATAGTGTCTTTACATCATCATCATCAAGTGATTTGGGCATTTTTACAAACATTTTCTTTTGTTAGCTTTGTTCAAAAAATGAAGGTCAAAATTGATGCCACATTTGGATTCTCTGATCCATTTCCTTTGATTCATACTGTAGTTCAATAATTACATCACTCACAATGTTCAAGAGTGACTTCCTGGAGTCCCCCTTAAAGATAATAACTGACCCCTCATCCTAGCACTTTTCGGTGTATCCCTGGTGTATTATATACATAAGTAAGACTATTCTCAATACCCCATTACTGAAAAACAAGACTGGGCGCGCCTAGTAGAGCTGTTCGGATATTTGAATGTTAAAAATGTATTTGTCATGTAATATGGCAGAATATAATTATGTAATTTGGAAAGTGGTGTTATGGTACTAACTTTTTAACGCAAAAATATGATTGACTTTATTTGTTCACACTCAGTTACTAACAAAAATGCTGCGCTGTCATACACCAAGGATAAACCACTTTTTCCTGCACTGTTTATTTTCAGGCAATTTAACCCATTTGCATCTCGTTTAGCCAAACTTAGCTACAGTGCAACAGAGCATAAATTTCCAAATATTGAATTATAAATATAGTGCCTCCTGAGTGTTGTACAACAATGAACATTTCAATCCTAAGTATGTGTATCATACATCATTAAAACAGCTTTGTTTTAAAGTGCTATTTCGTGTCCTTGTATGATTATCAGCATTGTTACATTTCTTATTAAACCTGATTTCGGATTGGCCAATACTTGATTATCCATACACGCTAATCCAACCAGCTACTGCCTACTTCCTTTCATGGCCTTGACTATTTAAACTTTTTATTATTATTTAGACTTAGTGCAGGCCTTTAACACGATACCTGTTTGTACACCCATGCATGTCAGCACACGGTCACCTAAAGTAACATACATGCATTATGCTTAAACTCTTGACTGCACACTGGCAAATTTCTTTCAGCGCGAATTTTAAACCATTGATCCCTTAGCGTTGTCATGTCCTTGAATATTCCTTCCATTGTTTGCGTGCATGGCTGCACAAGTATTAATAGACTGTTGCCAAGTCTGTGTACAGTTATATGAAATAGTGGTAACATGTGTTTTTTTCTCTTTTTAAACATACTACATGTTTGGAGGACGATATTTTAAATACTAAAGGGATATTGAATTATCTGCTCAGACCATTCTTTTAAGCACATCTTTACCTTTAATTTGATACCATGCAAGTCTGGTTTGGATACACAGTATTACTTAATAATTTCAACGAGTTTGGTCATTAATTAAGCTTAAATAAGACAGATTTTGGGTTTTTGTTAAAAGTAAAGATAAATGTGAAATTTTGCTCAGACAGTATTGTTGGCAATGATGGGAACTTCATTTCCTGTAACTTTCGTGTTAATAGCATTTATAGTTTTTGCTGGAAATTCCAAAAAGCAAATTTGTAATGTATTTCTTTATAATATGCTAATTATATGCAAATAAGGTCAAACCATTTATTTTCTTCTATGACATTAAATCACCAAGCTGTATTCTATAATATGATATAGTCTCCTTGTCTTACATATGTTACTTTTTGAATTAGAGCGTAATTTCAATAACATGCACTTTTGGAACTTTATGCTCTGTTGCACTGTAGTAACAGACAATACGCACATGAGAGTACAGTCGTCATGTTTATAGGACAGGACCAAAGCTAGCCATTGTGATGGTCTAACACCGGGGAAAATATTCGTTTTAAAAAGAGTAGCGTGGGGTGTTGTTGTGATTTTTACACTTCTATAAGCCCCATCCCCTCAGAGTTAAGGGTGGGGCTTTTTTTGTCGAACAGTTTTCCTAACTCTTGTATTGGGGCGTTGGTGGGGCTTTTTTATCATAATCTTAACGCACTAGTGATTCCAGTCGCACACAGGGTATCACTAACGAAGTTGTTTTACTACTTGTGATCACTAATAGCACGACGTAACTGTAACCTGCTTTCCATTTCAACTTTATCAAATTCTTAAGTAAAAAATGATGGATAATCCTTAGAAAAAATTATATCAAAAATTACTTCTTAAAGATATCATCATGTATTTCATTTGCGAAATAAATGTTTCGAAAGCGCCAAGAACATTAGGAATGGAAAGACACACAAATCACACACAACAATAAAAAGTGTGCCGTTTGGGATCTGTATTCATTGCATTGAACATGAATAGTGATTTCAATTTCATTAGCAACTGATCATCTAAAATTGGAATTGGAACCCAACAAATTAACAAGAAACTAGTATCCTCTTTGTAAATAAAATTCTACTGAGATGATTGTATGGAGGCGTTAACAACAGTAATGACCAGCGGCAATTTAGCACAGATTTCCGAAGTGAAAAAGAATACGTGTCTGTTAACTCGAACACGAGAGGTGCAAGGCAGAAGCTAACAGCAATAACTTCTTATCATTATCTGTCACTAAGAAGCTTACACTGCCCAGTATTAGCTTGAGGCAATAATAGAATCCAACGAAAGAGGTTGTACAATATATATATACCGTGACACCATTCAGGATGTTAAGCGACCCGCAGGAAGATTCTACCACGACTATATATTAAATGTCTTATTTAGAAAAGCCCATGTTTACATGTTTGAATTATATACGGAGAGGTGTGTAGGAATAACAACGAGTTGACAACATTATTGTTTTAGAGAAAAATGAATGTGTGGTGGGCAATGAGGCACCATCTATAGTTAGCACTTATGTGTTAACCTAATTAAAGTGATTTCCCTCGCAAGGTTTAAGGGGGAGAATCCAAATTTGGTGTCAATTCTGAGAAAATCACAACATTTCTAATTTGTTAAACTAATCTAATATTTTTAGAAATTTACCAAAAAGTGCCAAAAAAGTGTTTACAAAAATGAAAACTTTTTTGTTGTTGGCACTTTTTAGTTAACATTTCAAAAAATATAGATTAGATTAAACAATGAGAAATGCGTCCTTAAAGGTGCTGTCAAGTGTCGTTGTATGAATTTTTCAAGCACTGTAACTTTCAAACTATTTATGTGTTGCACATAAAAGTATACACTACTATTTTCAATGAAATGAGTCAGGGAATCCATTTTTCATATCAAATTTCACTGAAAATCGTGTTTTTTATATTTTTCCTCCCAAATGCCTCTTTTTTGGCCTTAATTTTTCAAAACAACTCTTTGTAAATAAAATTTCACTGAGATGATTGTATGGAGGCGGTAACATCAGTAAAAATGACCAGCGGCAATTTAGCACAGATTTCCAAAGTGAAAAAAGAATACGTGTCTGTTCACTCGAACACGTGCGGTGCAAGGCAGAAGCTAATAGCAATAGCTTCCTATCATTATCTGTTGTCACTAAGAAGCTTACACTGCCAGTATTAGCTTTAGGCAATAATAGAATCCAACGAAAGAGGTTGTATAATATATACCGTGACACCATTCAGGATGTTAATCGACCCGCAGGAAGATTCTACCACGACTATATCTTAAATGTCTTATTTAGAAAAGCCCATGTTTACATATACTGAGAGTATGTGCATATTATACCAGACCATAGACCTTGAATACGGGGACAAACATGTCTATTGAAATCCCATTGAAATGTTGTGTAGAGCCGATACTATGTGCGTCTCGCTCTCGCTCACACCCTGTATAACTGGCATGTTTGAAAAGCCGGAAATAAATATGGGTACTCTCGCTAGTCTATAACAGCAACAGCATATATCATAGAAACGGATAAGATAAATAACAACAGTTTGAGAAAAGAAGCCAGGGTGAAATAACTGGAAGACGAGAGATGCAAGGCAGAGGCTAACAGCAATACCTTCCTATCATTATCTGTAAGAAGCAGCTTAAACTGCCAGAATGCACTTTTAAGATTGTTTGAAAAACTATCCAACAAACGTAAGAGAGTGGTTCATGTGTTGGCAATGTGTACTAATACAAATCAATCACCCGAAAGAAACAAAAGGGAATCCTATTGCTAACATCGTACCCATTAATATCGTGTCCCTTAATTGTCATTTTCGATAATTAAGTTTCTAGCCATGTTTTGTCCTTCAAATGTCAAATAATGAGGTGATCTTAGGGAGCAGTTCCATTTGTACGCGATAAAAATTGCGAGAATGTTCCGGGCCCCGATGAGTTTTTTATCAGGCCCCGATGAGATTTTTATCGCGAACAGTTGCAGAGTTACTCTATATAAATATTGAACTTGAAGAAAAATATAATGTTGAAAAATCTAATCGCTTTATAAGCGAGATAATCGACGCTTTTAAAATCCCCTTTAACATGTAAAAGTAAAGGGGACCTATAAGTGGTGTGGTATCTAAAGTACACTTTTTTCCAACTTGAGTATAGGTGAATGCCATTGCTAGCTGAATGCAAACTTGTTCAATTCATCGTTATAAGGGAATTGCACTTTTTTCATCAACGTTTAAGCTGTTATGTATATGACATGTGCCGCTCATGCTAAATTAATATAATATATGTAGGGATGTACTGTAACAGTTCATTGTCTTTCTGTCTACGTTGGGCACAATAACAACTAACAGACTAAGGAAATTAAGATGCTGAGGACATTTGATACATTACATTGCATATCATGTTCAACCCATGGGATTGAAAAAATGTCGACAGGGATTACGGATGTGTCTCAAAATTGAAATATAAGTTGTTAGAATACGGATGAAGATTAAAACGGTGTTATTGTATTATCTGGCGGAACGAAATAAGCAAATAAGCACTTGAGCTTTGGCATGGGGGACAACGGGGTATTGATGATGCATGGATTGCTAAGACTAACTAAGGGTGTCTGAAGTTGTATGACGCTGATGAACTTTGTTTATTATATGGATGTACTATTCATATATGTAGGGATGGGAGGGCTTCCCCCCCCCCCCCAAAAAAAAAAAAGACAACACACCGTCAAAACCGAAAACGTTAACAATCAGGCTGGATATGGGAAAGCGCCCTAGAACAGCATCATTTTCGACACCAATGCCATACAAATCTGTACAGCAAGGAAATTGCATATAATTTGGTCAAGCTTAATACATTTAAAGCAACAAACACTATACTCTATTATGTCTATATGCTGTTTCTAACATTACGTCACCAAGTGCCGCTAGCAATAATTATAAGAGAAGGAAAAAAACCTTGTATGATATACATGTGTTGAGGTAATATTCCGAGTCTGAATCTCATATTTCTGATGATTTGTCTGGAATGAAATATTATCATTATAATACCATATGTAACCAAATACATTTATTGAAAAATCTATATCACTTGATAGGCACCAAGAAATATTTCTTTAACATTTTCCACGCGGCCAATTAGTTTTACCACATACAATAACTAGTCATCCCCTAATGTTTCAAACTCAATTTTGGTCCCACTTTAAAGGATATTTAGTAGTTTTTAAGTATGTGGTTCAACAGATTTGTCAACTATTTGTAACAACTAATTAATTATGGATACGATCATGATCATCAGCTTTTTCCTTTGGAAATTGGAGATATTCACTAGCCGGTATAATGACCATACCGACGTAGTAACTTTGACAACTATATATCATCTAATGGGTAATTTCATCCGGAATTTAAATATGTAAAGTAAATACTAATAGGGGTAGGTATAAAAAATATATGGATCTCAAATTAAAAATTAAGAAACTCTGAAATGTTTCCGAACATTTCCGATCATATCATTTTAGTTCTTGGTCGTACTATAATTTAAATGGCATATTTAGTTTTCTCATGCAATTCCCTTCAGAAAATGTATACTTTTACTACTTCAGGGGGGTATACAAGCAAATATATATGTGTAAAGTTAAAATCATGTTGCGAAATCCCAAATCCGTGTGTAACGCGAAAGGAGGCGAGCTTAAAACACATGACCATATTATCTGATTTTTGATACCGATTATTGATTTTGGATTAGCCAACAACAACGCACCTGGTCAGGAACTATTTGTTGCTAGGTGTATACCGGTATACGTCTGAGCCATACGCACTAGTAAGACCTAATATGAAATTCTGAAACCCTTGACTAATTATTTATTAACGTATACCACTCTCTGGCAGTTGTAACTTGTCATAATATCTGTGCTATGCAATAATACAATTATAATGTCTCAAGAGAAGAATATAATTTACCGGAACCCCTTCGTTCCACTCTATTATGAACAGTGCATTGGAAATCCAACGTCTAGGAGCTGTCACTAGAGATGTAGTCTTTTCCTGTTTGAGCAGAGCGTGTTGATCAAAATAACTTTGCACATATTACGCACTTGTCGAACGTTCCCATATTCCATGCGAAGAACGTCTGTTGATATTTCAACAGGTTAGAGTTTCAAATGTACTTGTTCATGGATTAGAAGATTTAGAATATCTACGATATAAAACATAGACATGTTTTAGTTCAGCCACTTGTGAAGAAGTCATAAAATACATGTACCGAAAACTAATATTTTACCGTTACTTGAATGGAACATACACTGCCGCGCAAAAGTATGTCTCCCCTGGAAGCTTGCAAGTTATCACTGTATGTGCTGTCGACAAAGTATCAAACCATCAGACCCAATTACCATTTCATTGTGTTCATTGTACATTTTATACCTATAAATTCATGTTTCTTATTCAGATTAATGATTTAAAAGCATTACAATACGTGATTTTATCGGACAAGTCAAAATTAAAATCGCCGTAGTAAATCACCTCATGAATATCAATTAGATCATTATTAATATGGCAATTTTCAACTGAGATCAACTGGTGATGGAAATTCCATGTGCAGAATTCTAAAAATGATAATTGGCATGCGCAGTTTATTGGAATACCTTCGGAATTAACAATGGATTTGTTTATTTGTTATAGCCTTTTAATAGTATAAGGGCTTCACTACGCTAAAAATACAATTCAAGGATCGTTACTGCAGTAACTGCCGCATTAAAAATCTGTCCGTGATGCCATGTACTTCTGAATTCTCAGAACTTAACATTGATACTAGGACATATCAAACAGGTATACGGTAAATGTATATAGCATTGTTTAAAGATGTTTATGAAGTATTACCTCTCATTAGTTCGAAGAAAGGCACGGTTTATTTGAATATCACACAGAAAACATTTATCGGTTAATGCCAATGCTGAACTAAGAAATGTTAGTAAAAATGATTAGTTCAGGGAGTACCACTAATCTTTCCAATCTTTCAGTAGGATATCGTTAATTGATAACTAGTTTTATTTCGTATAGTAATGTCCAAATTGGTTCAGCTATCCAAACTAATCTACCTCTACCAAGAGCATTCACTGGAACTAATTAAGTGCGACTCGGTAAACTTAGTTTAGCTCTAAATATTCGTATAACCAATCGAACTAAAAAAAATCTTAAAAGGTGGGAAGGCATCAAGGGTAACTGCCTCCAGTCTCAAATAATAAAATGCTCATTAAAATGCTTCCGACATTGTATACTTAGTGTACGCTAACTAAGCAGTAGTTGATTTAAAAGAAAATCATACTAAATGAAAGGCTCTTGCTCGACAATATCTGTCGTGACAAAACTTATTAGATTATGTGTTGTTAAAACAAACAACATTATTGAACTTGAAATTCCTATTTTGTCTTATCTCACAAAATATATTCTGTTGATGATTCTATGTAAAACGGTAAATGCTTCCGAATGAGACTCGATAAAAGCTGGCTCTTTACATTTAAAATGATAAATTTCCAAACTAGGAAATTATATCTTATTAAAATCTGACAATTAAATGTCTTGCTGAATGTTGTGTAGGCCTAATGTGCTTTATTCCGTATTGGAATAAAAGACACGCGGCATTGGAGTGTTCTAGACTTTGAACATATATTGCTCATATTAAACTTATATGAGATGGCAGTAGGTCTATTTATCTTACGATAAAACAAAAAGCGAACTGGCTTAATGATAGTTATTTAAAACGATGACAGAAGGCATGTCTTGCCGTTCTTTAAACGATGATCGGTGGAGGCGACTTGTTGTAATACACCCGGTAATTCATGATTATGAAACTTGAGGTTTATGAAACTGTTTGCTAAAAGAAAGCTCGCTTGCTTTCGTAACTAAGATGACTCTGGGAAAGTACAAAATTAATCCAATACTATGGACTAATACAGAAAACCAAATGCCATTATAGACTTAGAGTGACTTATATACAATGAGCTTTGTATATGTCTTCTTAACATTTCTAACTTAAAATGTCCTCTCCCTTGAGTTTTAGCTGCTAGGGAGGAGACAAATAAGTTGAGAATGTCCTATAGAGTAAAGGCCCACCATGTTTAAGATAAAACAATGGTGATGGCATGCAGAGTAGCTACTTCCCAGTACATCAACCCATCATCATACGCTACGTTAAGTATACGTTAAGCATACGTTAGTCATACGCTCGCATACGCTCGCATACGCTGTGATACGCTGTCATAAGTATGTTATAAGTTTGATACGCTATCAATACGTTAGTCATACGCTATGTATACGTTCAATACGCTATGGATACGTGACAGGGCCTTACACGATCGCCCGGCATAAGGTGAATACGTGAGAATACGTCGAAACTCGTTGGAAATACGTCAGGCATACGTTAGACATACGGCACATATACGTTATCAACTCGTTATCACTACGTTGGCTGTACGTTTCCCCGTCAGCCTACGTTCATCAACGTATACCAACTTACGAGTAACGTACGAGTAACGTACCACTAACGTATGTCAGCGTATGTCAACGTATATTTAACGTACCACAAACTTACCGGGAACTTATGCAGAACGTACTAAGTACACGTTGAGTACGTCGAGAAATTTTGAGCATGCTCCAAATTGTCACAGCGTATCACAGCGTGCTCTTAACGTAAATGACGTATCCCCAACGTACCCCTAACTTATATCAGCGTACACCAACGTACACCAACGTATTTTTCGATATTTCGCATACGTTGGCATACGTTGAGGCGATACGTTATGGTGTGACAGGGCCTTAAGAACTAGAAAAAATGAGTTAGGCAATTATCGAAGCAGGCTGACGATATATTGAGATATTGATGATATGCCTGCTTTAATAACTGGTGATGTGTTTTCTTCACGCTCATATTGTACGATACGCATGATGATTGATGACACTACATTTAGTTTTTTCACCCGCCCTTTATGTGTCAGACATTGTTTTATGAACGTGCTAGACAGCAATTATTATTGGATATTTGTGTAGAGTCTATTATGAAATTTGATGATAGTTAAAACACACTCATCAGTCAAACATTCGTTGATGACACTGATATGATTGTATTTTGTCAGTGTATTTGTTTTCTCTTAATTTTCCATCCGGAAAACACTATCACTTCAGATATCGTATGTGTGACAAGTTATTGAAGGCCTATGACTGCAACTAATGAAGATATTGTTGGTAAGTCTGCTTTTATAAATGATGATACCATGCAGACCTCATAAATGTAAAATTGGGTTAATGACAATTCAGTATTTTTATTTTCCTTTGTTAAAGCACACTATTCTGATATATCGAATGTGGGACATGCTAATCACGCTATATGAAAAGTCTCGACTGCAATACATATTATGATATACAGTTGTAAAGTCTAATACTAAAGTCTGATGATAAATCTAAAACACCTATACATATTGGTATAAGTTTTGGTGTAAGCGAACTTGTTTACATATGAGTTTTGATTAATTTATAGGGGGTTATCAATTCACATGTTATCCACCATGTTTCAGTTTCATTATCAATCAAGAAATGAAACAATTTATGAGCCCCCTTTCAGACGTAAGCAGCAGATGTCAATTCGAAAGTGCACTTGGGAGTAACATCCGGGATAAATGATTGCGAAATGTATGTTGTTTTCCAGCCAGACAGGCCTGAACTCAGCTTGGAGGCCCGTATACTTTACTAAATAGTATTTATTACTAGAGAAAGTACGTGATTTGTTATTTCAACTCACATATTTGTTTGGCAAATTTAACATTGAAAATGAAACTACATTAGTTTTAAGACCACCGTTTCAAATGAAAAGATGTAAGAATTAAAAATAAATTAAAATTATTGGAACAACTTCTAGAAACATCGTCAACAAGTCGCCGTAAGACCGCGCATAACAACAGCAAAGTTGCACTAGGTATATGAATTCATTGATGTGTGTGATTATGCACTGAAAATGTGTGTGTAAAGAGAGCAAGGACTTTCATTCTTCACAGCTAGTCACACCTTTGTCCCGCAAATTGCGGTTATCACTCCAAACTCATTCATCCAGATACCTAGGTGGCTCGTTCAGATAGCACAGAGTTATGACAGTAATCACTCTAAAATCAATGATTTCCTTTACCTAGTGCAACTTTGCTGTTGTTATGCGCGGTCATTGAAATTGTCATAACAAAAGTATCCATTCGATTTTGTTGAATGAGGTATCAAAATGCGAAGAAGAAATTTACTCATTTAATTCATATCTCAGATTTTTGTTACCGATTATGTAGTTTGAATTAGCCAACCTCAAAGCACCTCCTGGTCCGGACTTTTGTTGCTAGGTGTAGAGCTAACGCGTGGCCGACGTTTTGGAAATGTGGGTGTCCGTTCGTGTAAGTTGTAATTCATTCGTGACATCTTTTGCATACGTTATATTCATTAGTGGTTCGGTGGGGGCCTGTTTACAGGCGGCTAACAGGTCAAATTACCGTTGATCAAAACGAACAGATGGGTTGCAGAACAGCTGATGAACACGAACGAAAGACAACTTACACTAACTTACACCCACTTTTGTGTCCTTACATGTTTGAACATGCCTACATTATGTCGTTGTTTATTGCATTTCGCATGGACATTCATACATGCATTAGCTTGCACCTGATTGTCCTTACCTCTATAGACACTTATTCTCCCTTAACCTTAGACACTTGTTCGTCCTAAACCTTGAGCCACTTGTGCGTCCTTGTCCTTACCTTTAACATTTGTTTGTCCTCACCCTTAGACATAGACTTACGAATAGATAATACCCTGTCACCTCCTGCCTATCCCAGTAATCTACCATTCCCTTATGCATTAAAATTAATGTTCAATCAACAATCCTTACCCTGTGCAAGGAAATGGGGAAGCACAAAACAAGCACGACGAGGGAATTACACGCGAAGACGTTTCGCCAACGAATATGTTGCAATCCAATTTCAGGGGTGATATAAGAGATTAAATCGTAGATTCTTTGACGATACATAAGAGCTGCAAACTCAGCCTGCTCCGTCGTTCAACTTAATAGTTTGGGATCTGTATTCATTGCATTGAACATGAATAGTGATTTCAATTTCATTAGCAACTAATCATCTAAAATTGGAATTGGAACCCAACAAATTAACAAGAAACTAGTATCCTCTTTGTAAATAAAATTCTACTGAGATGATTGTATGGAGGCGTTAACAACAGTAAAAATGGCCAGCGGCAATTTAGCACAGATTTCCGAAGTGAAAAAGAATACGTGTCTGTTAACTCGAACACGAGAGGTGCATGGCAGAGGCTAACAGCAATAGCTTCCTAACATTATCTGTCACTAAGAAGCTTACACTGCCAGTATTAGCTTGAGGCAATAATAGAATCCAACGAAAGAGGTTGTACAATATATACCGTGACACCATTCAGGATGTTTTAAAGCGACCCGCAGGAAGATTCTATAACGACTATATCTTAAATGTCTTATTTAGAAAAGCCCATGTTTACTAAATTGCCATTTAAACAATACATCATACGGTACGATAATGCTTGACTGATCGAAGAGAAATGTATTAATGATGCTAACTGTCGTAATACATGTCACGAGGACAATTGTGCCATTCTCATGCGAGCTCGAGCTAATTAAATCAAGAACACTCATGTGCTAAACAAACATACCTGAATAACGAGCAATGAAGAAGAAGGACAAGAACATCCGATGACCGGCCAGCGAATTTATTTCGCGACCGGACAACACAATCGTATATATGAAGAGGTTTTTTTGCAAAAGGTCCTGCATCCACTGTGGCTCTTATTGAGAAAAGTCAAAAAACTGTTTCTAAATATTTAAGTTGAGCAATTGAAAAACTGAATCGATTATGAAAGAGGTACACTACATACTAATTTAAATTGAAATAAATTTCAAATGTGCTATTTTTCAATTTTTTTAAAATCATGTTTACATTTTTGGAAAATTTGGATGTAGGCCCTTTTGCAGCAAAACTCCATCTGTTTGTACATAGAGAAAAAATACCACACAACAAAATCATTTATTTTAATCATTTAAAAAAGAAGAAGTTTTAATTCTGATACAGGCCCTTTTGCAACAAAACAACAATTTCAATGGCTGTTTACAATGAGATGTAGTTCTTTTTGAAAAAAATGATTTTTCCCTATACATTTCTATATCAAACTCATTTTTGAAAAAAATGCACTATAGCCCTTTTGCAACAAAGCTCTTCATATACTGAGAGTATGTGCGTATTATACCAGACCATAGACCTTGAATACGGGGACAAACATGTCTATTGAAATCCCATTGAAATGTTGTGTAGAGCCGATACTATGTTCGTCTCGCTCTCGCTCACACCCTGTATAACTGGCATGTTTAAAACCCCGTAAATTAATGTGGGCACTCTCGCTAGTCTACAGGGTGTCTCAAAAAAAAGCGTGCACGTGTTTGTCCAACTCATTGGCCATGAACTTCTAAAATTTGGTGTAACAATTATATACATATTGATAGACTAAACGCTTAGCTTTCATATGCCGTTTATTTCATCTAATTTGGTTTTGTCAATCTTGAGATATGATCAAGTAACTAAAGCTACCTAAAATCGACGTTGTACCACTTTTACAGAAACAATGCTCAAATGTAAGCATTAAAACCCTCGTCCTCCTGAGGGAGGGTGGTCGCCGATTGCGCTAAAACACAAATAACAGTGACCTAGGGCTAGGTGATCGATTTAATTGAGGGTGCCACCTTACCCGGGAGTAGGGTAAGCCCTCAAAGTCCGATAGTAGGGGAGGGGGGGGGGGGGGGGGTTGCCACCTTACAATTATTTTAAATCGCCATTTTGAAAAATATTTTAATTGTGAGATCCTAAATATTATAGCATAGACCTATTAGAAACACCATTTCCACTTACAAGCAAAAACGGGTGAAATTCCGATATTTGGAACTTTTTATGGCGAATATTTCTATTTGGCCTATTTCACTATGTAGCGAATACGGCAGGTCGGCCATGTTTTAGGGGGTGGTAACAACTCCCAACCCCCTCTCCGGTGTAACCTTCTATTCATTGCAAACTGTAAAGTGGCACAACGTCGATTTTAGGTAGCTTTAGTTGGTCATATCTCAAGATTGACAAAACCAAATCAGATGAAATAAACGGCATATGAAAGCCAAGCGGTTAGTCTATCAATAAATTAACAATTGTTACATAAATTTTAGAAGTTCATGGTCAATAAGTTGGGTAAACACGTGCACGGTTTTTATAGAGACACCCTGTATAACAGCAACAGCATATATCATAGAAACGGATGAGATAAATAACAACAGTTTGAGAAAAGAAGCCAGGGTGAAATTTCAAATATTTCTAATATTCTTAATATATTAAATTAATACGCACATTCACTGATGCTATGATGTAACACTCTTTGTGAAGTTTTATAGACCTCTAGTTTACCCAGTTTTAAACAACACCTAAACTCGAACCCATGAGTTTTTTTGTTCGTAACAATCAGCGCAAAGGATGTAAAAGAGATTACATAGATACCCTAGGTCCCTGTTGCGTGTTGGTGCCACTGGCAAATATCCATCTGGCTCTTCAAACGTATTTGTTATATGATTGTGTGCAGATCTATTGGCAATTTTTCCAGTTTTCATGCTTAATGCCGAATGCACTTATAAGATTGTTTGAAAAACTATCCCACAAACATGAGAGAGTGATTCATGTGTTGGTAATGTGTACTAATACAAATCAATCACCACAAGGAAACACAAGGAAACCCTGTCGCTAACATCGTACCCATTAATGTCGTGTCCCTTAATTGTCATTTTCGATAATTAAGTTTCTAACCATGTTCAAGTAATGAAGTGATCATATTAAAAATTGCTCACTTTCACACTTTTATCATTAGATTAATAAAACTGAAGGGGAAAAGTGTACTTTAGATCCTATATATTTTGGACTGTACTAGTATCGTCCGATTTTGGAACACCCAGTATCGTTCGATACTGGTACACACAGTCAGTGTTCAATTATCGTATTATATATAAATTAGCCCGCTAGAATCGGGCGATACTGGATCACAATCATGTATCAGTATCGTTCAATACTGGAACAAATGACTATACTGGTAGCATGTGAACCTGTATGGCCGATACTGGATCGAGCGACACTGGAACCAAATGTGGTGTTCCCTGACGACCAGTAATCATACCACCACTATCGAGCGATACTGGCAAATGTCATGTTCCAATACGATACTGGTATACAGGTCTGGGACCTAAATATTCCACGCCATTAAATGATTACAGTTCTTGCCGACGACACTCGGCGTTTCAAATCTGATCATCCTAAGGCCAAATAATAATCATAAGTATCAGGACAGGTTCTTATTGCCCTCAAATGATTAAAGTTGGAATATCATCCTGATGTTAGGACTAATAGGCCTACATATTACCATAGTGCAAACGAGATCTTGGCCGGACATTTTGCAGGTTTTTGACTGTACATGTTCTGCCAACTCTGCTTACTTTGTTGATACGCCAGCTGTCAAAACTCGGGGGCTTATTTCTCGAAAATGTCAGGGTTACTCTATATAAATGTTGAACTTGAAGAAAAATATAAAGTTGAAAAATCGAATTGCTTTATAAGCGAGAAAATCGACGCTTTGTAAATCCCCTTTAACATGTAAAAGTATAGGAGACCTATTAGTAGTGTGGTATCTAAAGTACACTTTTTTCCAACGGGAGTATAGGTGAATGCCATTTCTAGCTGAATTCAAACTTGTTCAATTCATCGTAATATTAAGGGGATTACACTTTTGTCATCAACGTTTAAGCTGTTATGTATATGACATGTGCCGCTCATGCTAGAATAGGGATGTACTGTAACAGTTCATTGTCCCTCTGTCTACGTTGGGCCAACAACTTACACACTAAGGAAAGTACAATGCTAGGGACATTCGGTACATTACATTGCATATCATGTTCAACCCATGGGATTGCAAATAATGTCGCCAGGGATTACAGATGTGTCTCAAAATTGAAATAGAAGTTGCTAGAATACGGAGGAGGATTAAAACGGTTTTATTGTATTATCTGGCGGAACGAAAGAAGCACTTACGCATTATATGCAAGTGGCATGGGGGAGAACGGGGTGTTGATGATGCATGGATTGCTAAGACTGACTAAGGGTGTCTGAAGTTGTATGACGCTGATAAACTGTGTTTATTATATGGATGTAATATCCATATATGTAAGGATGAGAGGGCTTCCTCCCCCCCCCCCCCCCCAAAAAAAAAAGAAGAAAAAAAAAGAAAGAAAGAATACAATACACCGTCAAAACCGGAAACGTTAACAATCACGCTGGGTATGGGAAGGCGCCCAAGAACAGCATCCTTTTCGTCACCAATGCCATAACTATATGTACAGCAAAGAAATTACATGTAATTTGGTCAAACTTAATTACCTTAAAGAATATATGAAGTAGCCAAAACAACAAACACTTATACTCTATTATGTCTAATATGCTGTTTCTTACTTTACGTCACCAAAGTTTCGCTAGCAATAAGTGAAGGAAAACACCTTGTATGATATATACATGTGATGAGGTGATATTCCCAGTCTGAATCTCATGATTACTGATGATTTGTCTGCAATGAAATAATATCATTATAACACCATATGTAACCAAATATATTTATTGAAAATCTATATCACTTGATATGCACCAAGTAATATTTGTTTAACACTTTCCACGCGGCCAATTAGTCTTACCACATACAGAATAGATTTTTCAGAAACATTTCCTAAATTAAATGTCTATCTCAAATATTACTGAACCAATACTAGACATTTTGTACTTATCTTAATGCATTTATCATAGAGATTCCAGATATGGTAATAAAATCTCATTATTTTGACATTTGTGAAACATTTTAATGATTTTATGACATTTTGGAATTTCGTATTCAGACGCCTGCTGCGAGGGAAGTGTTAGGATACGAGCTAATGCATGTATACAAACAAAATGTTCATTATGCGCATTCATTTCCAAGGGTAAAGACAAACAAGTTAGACAAATGAAAGATCAATCGAAATAAAAGGAATCATAAATCGCTGGCCCAGACAGTCAGCATGCAACCACGCGAAAAGCCGTTCCTTTTCTAACCCAGCACAGCGACCCGGAAGTACTCACCCGTAGCGATACGGCTTTCGTAGTCACAGTTGACCTCGTGATAGCACGATGTAAATGAGCTCTTTTCATGATTATGACTATCACACACACCCGAATTCTAGAAAAACTTTCCGAAACTAAAACCAAATCCACGGTAAATGATTCCCTTTTGACGAATTAGGCACCAATTTTATCCATGGTATCATAATGTGCATAGTCTTTTGTAACTAGAAACAAGCTTAAAATATTATAAAATCATTTAGTCTGGTCAAGTGAATGCTTATAATATAGCTCCTCGAATCTTGTCTCGAGCTAAATTCATTTCGTACCGTCGTTGGGTTGTTGATGAAGTGCTTAAATCTCACGGATATATAACTTGTTTCGCTTGATAGCTCAGATGGTAGAGCGCTCGCTTGGAGAACGAGAGGTCTGGGGTTCGAAATCGATCCTTCTGCTCTACACAATTTCATATGATATTTTTTTCTCGTCAAAATCATTTTTCACAATTTCATCACACAAAATGCATGAATTCGGACGTTTTCATTGCAAAAACGGTATTTTTCCCAAAAATTTTAATAATAAATTCAAACTGGGCATGAAAATGAAGCGCGGACGGGTTACGGGAAACTAAAAATCAAGTTGGCGAGGCCTAACGGGGGATCGTAAGGGATCGTCGGTTTTTCTTATCAAAAAAGAGAGTCGGGCATCAATGTTTTTGATATGAAATTAAAGCTTAAAATTCCGTTAGTACGGAAATTGCTCTTAAAATATCGTACGAATTTTAGTCCAGTCAAGTGAATGGTTACAAGAAGCAAAGTCACGAAAGTTGTTACATTCTAAAATTAGCGATAAAATCACTGTTTGTGGACCAAATATGTCAGATTCGGCATCATATTATAGAGAAAATTATGAAAAATCCATCTACTTCGCCATCATGGCTGCCAGCTAACCATACCTCAATTAATTCAGGGAAAACAAACTTCTCGTAAGGTTTTAGCGCAAGGTTGACATCCTGAAATCGATCTTTGCGTGGGTTAGAAATCGGCAAGGTCACTCATTAAAAGCGATACCTACGTGCTGACTGCAGACAGAAAGGTGTTCTTTCTTTTAACTTGATACGCTCCAGTACCCAAATGGGTTTTGTGTATCGATAGTCGATTATTGATTCATATAGAAAACACTAGGTTTTGTTGATCGGTAATTGATTGTTAATACTCAAATCCTATGGGTGTTGCTTTGTTAATCCAACAAAAAATAGAGTATTGTTGCCAAAGCATAGGTTCATGGCATCACATTATTCATTCATTTTAGTTATGGTCTGAATTACCACGAACCTGACATTTAGATTGTCATATCCTTGGTGACGAAGCATGTTAATGAAATTCCGTGACGTTCTCAAATGTGCGTATTGAACAAACTATTACATTGGAGGAAAAACAATGAAGGTTACCAATCCCATATCACGTTAATTAATGCATGTTTCCTACAACATCAGCTAATTCAATTCCACATGGATTTGTAGAAAACATGTGCCTTGTTGAAATCCCATACAAATTTCCTATTGGAAATAGCTCATGAATAATTCATCAACCTAATTATAGCAAATGTAATCCTATGGTGGGTAGTCTTACAATTTTGACTTCCTTTCAAAACAACCTTCTCAATTGTTTGTCAATGTATTCACTTAAGTAAAACTAATCCTAATATTGTCACTAGTCTCTAATCTCTCGCCCATTGACACCTGATCTCTTCATTCATCTTCAAAATAAGATATTTGGGAGGGAAATTTAGTTTCATTTTGACACCTTTACTTACATACTTTAAATGGAAACCAACCAAATTATCTGTACTTTATAATAGCACCCACATGACCTGGCTGGGCACACTATACAGTGCTATCATTTCATCATGAATTGTTGACAAGTTATTTGACTCAAACTAACTAAATATGCATGTATCAAAGCAAAAAACCGTAATCACTGAAATATTGTAACAAATGTTTTCCATTCAAACAATAATGTCTTAAGTAGGAATATCATCCCACATTTACTGTAACAAACTTTTAAGAACATTCTATTTATTTTATAACCCTATAATACCAAAAAGCTAATACAGTAGTTCAATTTATTCCCAGTGTTTTCTCTCAATTTGCAGCTTGCAAGGTGTCCTTATACTTTTGGTTGCTAGTAATATGCACATTAAAATTATGATTGGGATGGGTATATAAATAGTATTGAGCTTACATCAAAATATGACAAACAATAGATTTATTTTTAACATTCTTAATCACAACATGTTACCATTATGTACTATCTTAATTCCAATAGCATATTTGAATTTACCGAGGTGCGTCAACTTCTCATGTACCATGACGCACCCTGTGTCAAAAAAACGACGGACCATTGCCATCCAAATACGCACCCTCAGTCCATTTTTGGACGCACCATTGGTGGATTGTGACGGACCATGACGACGCACCCCGTCGTCAGATATCGTTGACTAAACTGGATAAAACATGATGACTACTGAAAATGGAACTACCTTTGATTCACGGGGGATCTGCCCTTATTCAATGTCGTCAACCCTGGCCCTCGAATAGTTATTAGACCCCGGACCGGGACCGGGATGGACGGAACCAAGAGGAGAACTTTTATATGCACAATAATGTCTGACTGGTCTGAAATTCATAAAATATTTAACTGATTACCATAAACGTCAGGATGAGGATGAAACAATTTCGAGAACATTTCCCATTCTGCTTGACCCGTTCAGTGGCGTAACCAGGAGGTGGGGTGGGGTGGGGGTGGGGGAAGGGGCATACTTCATCCCTTGTTATTCATGTAGGCTTGCGCCTATTTACAATAAACGGGAGGTAAGTAGAAAATTGGGTTCTCGAAAGTGTATTTTAACCAAAATTGGGTTCTCGAAAGTATATTTAAACATTTGAACTTCGGATTGGAAATTACACCTTCTATAAACCATCAAAGAATTTAAGGGAGCATTTAAAAATACAAAAAACATTTCTGATTTAATCAATACCACCCATATACTTCGAGAAAAGGCGGCACATACACGTATACCGCTATTGTGATAAGTCCCCGGGGCTCCTCTGCCCCAACCCCCCACCATGATGCCCCCAAATAAAATTACAAACTCGATGTAAACCTTTGTATATTAAAACAAATAATCAGATATGCCCCCCCCCCCCTGATGACCCCCACATGCGATGCCCGAAATTTGATTAAATTTGCATGGACAACACGGGTGATTACGAGTGCTTCCCCCGGTAGTATAGTATTGGGTCAAGTCCGCTGTATACTCCATCCATCGGCTCGTAGGACGATAGCAAGCGACTGCGCGGAGCAATTGGCGATGATCGAGTGATTTCAGGCATTTTAGAACATGCGGTATAAAATATCGGAGTGATGTTTGCGGTATTAAAGTGGAGCCTGGTTGGCGGTATAAAAGAAGTTATGTGGTACAGTAGGCCTATAGCGTATATTTAAAGGTCGTATTTTGTTGTTCGTAAACAGATGTACACTGTGACGTACCCATGTAAAGTGACGGACCTTTACGCACCCTCCGTCATTTTTTTGACGGACCAATGGCTGCCACTGACGTACCCTCCGTCACGAATTATTAGTAAACGACGCACCCACGACGCACCTCTCCCGGGGGTCGTATAGTGCGTCTTACAACTGATAGGTGTATAACTTCAAAAGCATTCATTCGATCTTTATGAATGAGGTATCATACTACGGAGAAGACTTTGCCCATTATCTGATTTTGATACTGATTATTAATTTTGGATTAGCCAACAACAAATCACCTGGTCAGGGACTTTGTGTGCTAGGTGTATACCGTTATACGTCTGAGCCATACGCACTAGTAGTAGTACGACCTAATATGAAATTCTAAAACCCCTTGACTAATTATTTATTAACGTATACCACACTCTGGCAGATATGACTTTTCATAATATCTGTGCTATGCAATAATCACAATTAGAATATCTCAAGTGAAGAATATAATTTACCGGAACCCCTTCGTTCCACTCTATTATGAACAGTGCATTGGAAATCCAACGTCTAGGAGCTGTCACTAGAGATGTAGTCTTTTCCTGTTTAAGCAGAGGGTGTTGATCAAAATAACTTTGCACATACTACGCAGCGGCAGCGCACTTGTCGATCGTTCCCATATTCCATGCGAAGACACGTCTGTTGATATTTTAACAGGTTAGAGTTTCAAATGTACTTGTTCATGGATTAGAAGATTTAGAAAATTCTACGATTTAAAACATAGACATGTTTTAGTTCAGCCACTTGTGAAGAAGTCATATTACATGTACCGAAAACTAATATTTTACCGTTACTTAAATGGAACATACGCTGCCGCGCAAAAGTATGTCTCCCCCTGGAAGCTTGCAAGTTATCACTGTGTTGTCGACAAAGTACTAAACCATCAGACCCAATTACCATTTTATTGTGTTCATTGTACATTTGATACCTATAAATTCATGTTTCTTATTCAGATTCATGATTTAAAAGCATTACAATACATGATTTTATCGGGCAAGTCAAAATTCCAATGTAAAATCGCCGTAGTAAATCACCTCATGAATATCAATTAGCTCATTGTCGGCAGTGTAACGCTATGGCAGTTTTCAACTGAGGTCAACTGGTGATGGAAAAATCCATGTGCAGAATTCTATAAATGATAATTGGCATGCGCAGTTTATGGAATACCTTCGGAATTAACAATGGATTTGTTAATTTGTTATAGCCTTTTAATAGTAAAGGGTTCAACAAAAGAAAGTATACACTTTGTTTATGTCATTTTGAGTAACATTCAATTTTTGTTTTGACCAAACAGGCTAGATAGGCATTTAGATGGATTTTGTAGGCATCATTTGATACCAAATTTGCCCCCTAACAACAAAGATAAACCATGATAAGCACCATTTAAAGAAAATTTGTCACTTTTCAAAAGTCACATTTTCAACGCACGCAAGCCGCGAGAAAATGCTGTGCGTGGCACTTTAAATGGCCGGGAATGAAATGGATATTGATCACACAGTGGGGATGCGTTGGGCTGTGCCTGAGTGAGCGGGCTATTTGATTATGGACAGGTAACATGTGGTATTTTCTTCCCGCGTAGTGTATTGAAAATGTGACTTTTGAAAAGTGACTAATTTTCTTTAAATGTTGCTAATCATGGTTTATCTTTGTTATTAGGGGGAAAATTTGGTATCAAATTATGCCTAAAAGATTCATCTAAATGCCTTGCCTATCTAGCCTGTTTGGTCAAAGCAAAAATTGAATGTTATTCAAAATGACATAAACAAAGTGTATACTTTCTTTTGTTGAACCCTTTATAAGGGCTTCACTACGCTAAAAAATACAATTCAAGGATCGTTACTGCAGTAACTGCCGCATTAGAAATCTGTCCGTGAAGCCATGCGCTTTAAATTCTCAGAACTTAAAATTGATACTAAGACCTATCAAACAGGTTTAAGGTAAACTTATACAGGGTGAATCAAAAAAACATTGTGCACGATTTGAAGCGGCCATTTGACCTTGATGCGTGCATTGAACCATGGATTTTTTGTTGTTTGTATAAAGCGTTGTTAATCTAGTTTATCCTCTTAAAGTATGAAAGTAATCGAATTAAAAATAAGCAAACTGTGGCAAGTTTCGTAAACTGACCGCGTTTTTTCGCCATTCCAATGGGATATGCGACCTTGAACTTCTGCAATGAAGCATTACTGACTGGGGAAAGCATTACTGACTGGGGAAACGCGCCAGTGGTCTGTGCTCAACATAGTTCCAATACCAAAATCAGGCAATCTTAGCCTAGGAGGCAACTACCCAGGTATCAGCCTAAGTTCTATTGTTGCCAAAACGTAAAACAGAATGATCCTGGACAGAATCAGACCATAGCTGGATCAGCATTTAAGAACCAATCAAAACGCATTCGGAGTCGGAAGGACGACAGTGGGCCACACACTGGCACTGAGGAGGCTTATAAAAGGAGTTAAGGCCAACAACCTAACAGCAGTTATCACTTACATTGATTTTAGAACGGCCTTTGGCCTTTATCAACTGTGGCAAAATGCTGGAAATTTTCAAGATCTGCTGCAAAGAGTTGAGTAGCAAAGGTCGGTCTGAAAAGGACATAGCAACGCAAAGGAGCAGCATGGAGAGCATGTAGCAAAATGACCAAAATATGGAAGTCTACACTCTCTCTCGGAAATTCAAACGAAGCTTGGACCATTACTCCCAGTTACAGAAAAAGCTTGATGGCTGCTACACCAGAATTGAGAGCAGTACTCAATGTCAATCAACTGGAAACAACATATTCCAAATAACCAAGTGTATGGTGATCTCCCAAAATTAAGCCAGAAGATTCAGAAGGGACGAACAAGGTTGGCTGGCCACTATTTCAGAAGTGAGGAGCCAGTATCCAAACTGGGAAGACCTGCTCTGACATTTATTTATTTACTCAAGCAGGATACTGGATTGGAAACAAGTAACATAAAGACAGCAATAAATGACCGACGGTTCCGTTCCCTGTATGTTATCCAACTTTCTTGACCACGGCTTTGATGCTTTATCCAGGGTAATAAATCATCCCCTTCTACACCATTTATCTGATTTCATATTTCTCACCACCTGTGTCTTGCCAGCGTGCTTGCTGCCATTTCCACCGCTGTCCTAAGCATGACTCAAGGCTCTTTTGTCTTGGTGTAACTATAGAAGCCCTGTATATTACTTTTGAAAAAATGTTATTGTGTTAAGAAATTCCAACTTTTAACTTAAATTTGTCATAGAAACTAGTGCTATATCATATTTTGTAGAAACAAAAGTTCAAATTTCGAGAAAAAAAATCACATTATATTATCCGAAGAGCAGATTTTAGTTTTAAAACTAGCCCAAATCTGGCTGAAAGTCACCACGTGTGCTAAGTCATGTGGCAAGACTGCAGCACCTACGGGCTTGCTACCAGTTCCACCGCTGCCACACTCAATGTCCCCCAGCATGCGGTCAATGGTGTTGGATGGATATGTAAGTCTGGGGTGGAACTTACTAATACTAGCGTCATGGCCAGTTCAACCTGTCAAACTTGGTCTCAAACATTACAGGCAACTGGAATGTAATGCAAAAGTGTGGAGAGCCATCGTAGATTGGGAACACTACCGAGTTAAACCCCGTTAAACCCTTAGGTCCACTCTTACCAGCCATATTCTTTGGGAATATCTCAAGGTTGAGATTTCTTAGCTCAATTTTCATCTGTCACCAAATGAACAGGTGTAAGCCAGTTCACACTGGGTGAATTAGCCTGAGTGGACATTTGCCTTTAAGCAAGCAACCAAGAACCCCTAAAATGCTTTCAATTAAAATAAATACAAGTCACCTACGAGGTGACTTCTAAGACATACTTCACAAATATGGGTTAAGCTGTATAATAGTATATAAAAAATGAAATGCTTTCTTGTCGTGTCATTTGTCTGGAAATACCATAATCGAAGCTAGTCGAGGAGAACTATTTCGAACCAAGAGGAGAAATGTTCATACCATATCCATGCCTACCAAGATAACATATTTTCGTTGATTAAACGTAATGATGTGCCACTTTAATATTTCTAAAAACTAAAACGATCAAATTCCACTGTTCTATGGGACACTTTGAAAAAACAGTATGTAAACATGTGAAGTTAATATCTGTCCAATTTATTTCCAATGTGACAATAACATGTGTGGCTGCCAATACAACAACATTTAATGATAAATAACTTATTTGAATATTTGCTAAGTAAACTTTGCTGACTGTTGAAAATAGTATGCACAAAATATGGTAATATTTTGTCAAATGAATATGTTACATTAAGTATTTCGAATTATTTGTGTAATGCACAGCTTCAGTGAAATATTAACGTGAGAGCGGTTATCAATTGGCATATTTTGATGCAAGAATGACGCAATTCGGTTAAAATTAAGCATAGATATGATGATTTATGTTTCCCCTACCCTGAACCCGTGCACTTTTACTATCAAATGAGACATTCTTTAAAAATGCCCGTAAAAAAATGTGACATCACAATTTGGATTGACTCACTACCTGGCACTTATCTAGAGGGTCTATACTAACTACCTATGTGATCAGATTTGAGAAGGTACACCGGTTGAACGATTCGCCTTAACTAGGCTTCGTATGAGAGTTAGCCTCTAGACTATTGGTTGGTCCTTTTTAACAAAAATGTATAATGTCAAATTAATAAGGGTTTTCTTCCCGAATTCTCGAAACCACATTGTATTTTGTTGTTGTCAACTTTTTATTCTTCTACATGTCACACTTTTAAGTCCTAGCTTTTTAGAGGACATGTAATTACAAATTAACCATTTTGCACTTTTATAATTGAAAGGTGGAAGTCATGTAGGAGAGGACTTTTGTTCGGGATTCGTTAGATTAGATTTTAAAACTCAAACGAAAGTGAATTGTAATCTGTGCTGAGCAAGATTGGGTTTCCCGGTGTTATCTTATCAATGTTTACATTGAAAAGTGTAAAACCATCCAAGGCTGGGGATTCGTTAGTGTGATATATGCCGAAAACGACCGTTGATCTGCGTTGAGCGATAGTTTTTTTGTTAACTGATATAAATCTTTGTCAACAAATTGTTGTTAGTATGGTGTTAATTTTATCAAAGCGTCTCTTTTATGTAGGGAACTTGGTGTACATGTGAAAAGACAATAAATTTGGGTTGGAATTTTACGAATTTTGTGGATAAGTGTTTTTTTTTTCAGAATAAGATATTGATAGTTATGAATATGTGGATGTTTTTCTGAGTAATGACATGGAATAATTAACTACTTGTGATAACTCAAAATTACTTGAGGTGATTTGATTTAGAGTGCAATATTTGGAGAAACATAATGTTGGAAATCTTAGGTCATCATTTCAGTTTCAAGAGAGGAGAAGTTTTGACGTTTAGGCCAAATTAAAGATTAATTATGTGACTTGATATGAATTTGTTTGCCATGTTTCCTTGACTGTGCACTAATAAAACTCTATTGTACATTTCACGGACATAAATTATGCTAATGAGCTCATTAAATGACGTCACTCGCATCATCGGGTTTTTCCGATGATTGAAATACGTTGATTGAAATTCTAGGTCGAGTAAAATGATGTTCTTATTTGTTGTCTGTGAGCTTTTCTGATTTTCCCCCGTATTGGAGTATTTTTTTATTGAAAATAGACAGTTCGAATTAAACGTTGGTTCCAAGTTCAACTGACAGCACATGTATTGAAGGCGACAGCAACGGCAATATGCAAGCAACATTTGAGAAAAACGATGCCCGACTTTGCAAGAAAGTGTACGGGGAAGTGTAAGGGTGAACATGACAAACCAAAACAGCCTAGTAAATAATCACCTCCGTGGCGCAATTGGTTAGCGCGTTCGGCTGTTAACCGAAAGGTTGGTGGTTCGAGTCCAGCCGGGGGCGTTGTTACTTTTTGCATTTAATGCAGATCGACAAATCACAGTAAAAATATAATATTGACAAAATCACAGACCACTTACACAAAATCGCATCTGCGCATGCTCCTGTCGTGATCGAAATCCACCACACAAGCAATGGGCGAGTTTTATAAGTGCTGTGTCATTTATTGGTTATCAAATATTCACGAAAGAAGTTCTTTTACATCTTTTGGTTGAGCAGCGAACCCACCCTCTGGTAGTTGTTGTCCTTAGTCGATGTTTCCATGCCATCCGCTCGGGCCTTACCTTTTGAAACCTCGACTGGGGAATAGAGGCTGCCAGGGGGATACAGTGATTAAATTCTATAATCCGGTCCGTTACAATAAGACACCAATTAAGTTCATTTTGACATTTTGCACTTGGGGGTAGCGTTCGAAAAAAAGCAAATCATTTGAACGTGATGTGAATCCGTTAAAATGTTATATTTGAACAATGTATACTGTTTTGGTCATTGTGGAACGAACGAATCTTGTATGTATGTGGTCCCCTACATGATAATTTACGGTTCGTTCCTGTTAGCGGAACTTTATCCGATAAGTGTATTTAGTACACATGATGCCGGGCTATGTATCTCGATGTCAATTCACGTGTCAAATAGCGATTTTATACGATGAGAATTTAGCAAATTCTTAATTTAGATACTCGACCCAAACTTTCAATTTTGGAACATCCTTTAATGAGAAGACAGTATTTTTGTTCTCTTTATTTCGCTTCAGTAGTGTTGTAACCTAATAATTATAAGATATCTCAATATAAATACAAACTGTGCTATTCCGGTTGAAATCCAGCTAGACATGTTAGACATTACCATAATCTTCAATACAGGGAATGTAGATTTCAAATGGAGACACCAATGCAGGTAACCCCAATTGATATTCACACTCCCATCGGTAAGTTTAATGTAATGTCTACCACGTGGGCTGTACAGATTCAGACTCGTGGTGTACTTCATCTCGATAACACCTTGTGTGCCAAAGTATGCAGGCAGTTTTAACGTGATTAGAATCCTATACGGCGAGGGATCATCAGGGTTATAAAATGGCCAGGAGAGTGAGGTGTGTAGGAATGACAATGATTTGACAAACTAACTGTGATGTGTTAAAGCAAAATGAATCTGAAGTCGGTCAGATTCAATATATATTTTTTATACTTGTAATCACCATTTTCAAAACTACATTTGACAGAAAACACCAAAAATACAATTGGTCAATTGGTTCCAAAGATATGAGCAGTTGAAGAGTTGTAAAAACAATTAGAAACAAAAGAAATGTTATCCTTTGATTTGCTATATCTTAAAATCAATATTTGCGGGTATTTTTCACGTTACAACATGATTGTATATAGTCAGGCCCCTGATAATTATAATATTTAGTGTGGTTCGAGATCCATTATAATGTTGAAACCTGTACAAAAAAATGTGCGCCAAGCGCGCAAAAATATCCAGTTTTTAAACTTAAACAGTCATGGAAAACTTTCCTAAAGCCATCTTGTTCAGCTTGAATAATGAAAAATTGTAACTGATACGCGCGAAATGCGCCAAAAGTGGTATTTTTAACACTTAAAAGGTCAAGCATGAAGTTGTTAACGTCCCCAACATACATTACTAGCGGTTGTTGATTTTAGTTCAGCCAATCTCACTCATGAAGCACCTGTGTCAAAAAAACGACGGACCATTGCCATCCAAATACGCACCCTCAGTTAATTTTTGGACGCACCATTGGTGGATTCTGACGGACCATGACGACGCACCCCGTCGTCAGATATCGTTGACTAAACTGGATAAAACACGATGACTACTGGAAATGAAACTACTTTTGATTCACGGGGGATCTGCCCTTATTCGATGTTGTCAACCCTGGCCCTCGAATATATAGACCCCGGACCGGGACCGGGATGGACGGAACCAAGAGGAGAACTTTTATATGCACAATAATGTCTGACTGGTCTAAAATTCATAAAATATTTAACTGATTATCTTAAACGTCAGGATGAGGATGAAACAATTTCGAGAACATTTCCCATTCATATTTTCGAACGGGGTCTATTAATGAAGCAAAATCCTTAGAAATTGGTATGTTTTTTATTTGAATCTCCTACCGCACATACCGACCAAATTCAATTCCGGGGGCCTGTCCTCCTACCTCTGTGTTGTTAGATTGTTCTGCGCTTGTGAGGAAGAGCGCCATGCTGATCCCCTATCTTATATATACGTGATACTACTCTAAAAATGAAAGGTTCTCGGTCTACTGTCGGTTTCTTGTTGTTTTTTTCGTTTGCCAAACTCTTGTATTGCAATTGTCAATGATCGAGAGATTTCAGGCATTTTAGAACAAGCGGTATAAAATATCGGAGTGATGTTTGCGGTATTAAAGTAGAGCCTGGTTGGCGGTATCAAGGAGTTAATGTTGTTAGTAGGCCTATAGCGTATATTTAAAGGTCGTATTTTGTTGTTCGTAAACAGATGTACACTGTGACGCACCCAGGTAAAGTGACGGACCTTGACGCACCCTCCGTCATTTTTTTGACGGACCAAAGGCTGCCACTGACGTACCCTCCGTCAACAACCATTAGTAAACGACGCACCCACGACGCACCTCTCCCGGGGGTCGTGTAGTGCGTCTTACAACTGATAGGTGTATTACTCGACCATGCCTCCTTCTCAATTCCCCCGACTGGCCTAATTTCGCCGACTGATTCAAAAGTGGGGGGGGGGGGGCATGGTTAAGAACCTCATCGCAGGACCTTACATGATACCATGTTTCTGAATTGTGGCTGCTACACCCTCCCCACCCCCATATCTCTCAGATTCTGGATGATCGATCACACAATGCAACCGTGCTACACTACCCATTCATGACAATTTGAATTTGAATTATCCCGCGCGGGGGAAATGTGCAATTATCAATTCGGGACAAATACGGGATATGTGCTTGGTAACCTTGGGTCTTTTGGTTAGGGTTAGTGTGTCAAAAGGTGAATTTGGGAACGTCGCGGATTTTCTTTAAATGGTGCTTGTCATGGCTTATCATTGTTGCTTTGTGGCAAATCCCGGGCCAAATTATTTCCACAAGATTCATCCAATTGTCTTTCTGGCCTGTTTGGTCAAACAATAATTGAAGTCACTCTATAAGATATAATAAAGGTATATATATGACTTTCTTTTGTTGAGTTCTTCATACCACAGAATGTAGGTGAGTTATAGAAGATCGGGGTAAACCAATATCGTGAAAGTGACAATTTCCCCCGCTGCATTAACACATTTCGTCGCTGTTCTGATATTGCGTCACGGCGTTTAAAGAAAATCACGTTTAAAAAAGTTTGAAAGAACATTAACAAATATGAACTAATGGTTGTTATGAGCATCATAGTAAAAAAATGCAATTGTAAAACAGAGCGGTTCTCAACTTTCGCGGTTGTTGGATTTGAATGTTTGAATGATTTTGGAAAAACCTAACTGGGTCTAGTTTGTTGGTATATTATCATGGTTGTTTATGACAACGTTTACTTATTTGTTAATTGCCGCCTGTTGACATATTATTTGAAAGATATATATGTGATTATATAACACTGCAAATTATGAGCGTTTACTTTTGGACAAACTTATGGACAAGATGTCAACTTAAAGATAAGCGCAATACCAAACACTTATGTGAGCCAATCAACTAAGCAGTTTTCCACCCAGACTCTAATCAATAACTGTCCCATTATATCACAGATTTTTGAAACATGTGATTATCTTCACTCATATTCACTGAGCGTGCTTCGAGGTCAATTGGGTGCAAAATGCAAGGAACGCTTAGTTTTGCATTCACTTTTACGTTTACCTTTGTGTTTAGAATTGCATTTACTTTTTAGTTTACTTTTTGTTTGTCCAAAAGAACAGATGAAGAAATACACTAGCATCAGTATGAGTGGATTAGAAACAGATGGAGTCATGAACAGTCATCAGTAGATAATTGATGAGAAGGGACTACAGAAAAGATGTGGCCGTGAACAGTCATTAGAAGATAGAAGATGAAGGAGTGGATTACAAAACAGATGGAATAATGAACTATCATTATTACATGGGCAATGAAGGAGTGGTCTATATAACAGATGAAACCATGAACAGTTAAAGGTTGTCTACCTGAATGGATGAATGGGGACTTCATAAGACTAAGTAAAGATAGGGACTATTATTTTGCTAAGGCACATAAGACAAATAATCAAGAAGATTGGAATAAAGCTAAATCACTCAGAAATAAAGTAAACAATATGAGGTTTTACCTGAAAAAGAACTATTGTAATGAAGCTGTAGTTAATAATATGCATGATAGTAAAAATCTTTGGAAAACACTTAAGAAAATTGTACCTAGCAAAACTGTAAGTGTACCAACATCAATTTCCAACAAAGATGGCAAATGTTCAGAAAATAGTAAAGTTATGGCAGATGAATTTAATAAGTACTTTACATCTATTGGTAATAAACTTGGTAGTAAATTTAATGAACATAATCATGTTGAATGTCCTTGTAATAGTGTATGCTCTAGTCACAACTGTATTATGGAAAATAAGTTTAATTTTAGTACAATATCAGCTGAGTTTGTTTTAAAACAAATATGTAATATGAATAATAGTAAATCACCAGGATTAGATCAATTCAATGTCAGGTTGTTGAAATTGGCTGGACCCATCATTTCAAATTGCCTTTCTCATATCTGCAACCTGTCCCTGAATGAATCTACTTTCCCTGATGAATGGAAGAAAGCTAAGGTAACACCAATATTTAAATCTGGTGATAAAACAGATGTAGGTAATTATAGACCCATCTCAGTGTTGCCAATTATCTCTAAAATTATTGAAAGGGCTGTCCATGATCAACTATATGTCTATTTAACTAACGCAGGCTTATTATCTAATGCTCAATCTGGTTTTCGACCCAACCATTCCACTTCAACAACTTTACTTGATGTTCAAGATTATATTTTGAAAAATATGGATAATGGGTATGTTACTGGTGTTATATTTATTGACTTAAAAAAAGCCTTTGACACTGTAAACCATGACATTCTTCTTAGGAAACTTAAAAATTATGGTATTGATAGTAGCGAACTTTTATGGTTTAAGTCATATCTAAGCAACAGGTTCCAGACTGTCAATGTAAATTCAACCTTGTCTGATTTTCAACCTATCAACATAGGAATTCCTCAAGGTTCTATATTAGGACCTTTACTTTTCATCATGTTTGTAAATTGTTTACCAAATGCTGTAGATAAATGTAAGACAGTAATGTATGCTGATGATACTTCATTAATGTGTAAAGCTAAAAATATTGTTGATCTCCAAAATCAATTAGAATCATGTTTAAGCACAGTAGCTAATTGGTTCAAAGCAAACAAGCTTACCCTGAATGTTGATAAGACTAAATTCATGATATTTGGTAGTAATAAGATGCGTGAGAGGTTTCAAGATGTACAATTAACCTACAATAATAACATCATTGAAAAGGTAGATGAATTTAAATACTTGGGCGTAAAATTAGATAGCAATTTGTCTTGGTCAGCTCATGTTGATTATATGTGTAAGAATGTCTCTAAAAGAACAGGTATTATCAAACGTATGAAACATTTTCTTCCAAATCAAACTATTGTAATGTTATCAAATGCTCTTGTTATTCCTCACTTTGATTATGGAAGCACAGTTTGGTCAAACTTTTCTGCCGAATGTCATAGAAAATTACAGGTTCTTCATAATAATTTAGCCAGGATAATACTTTCAGCTGATATAAGAACACCAACAAATGATTTAATGGATGCACTTCAATGGGTTAAACTTGATAAAAGATGGCATAATCACCTTTTACTAATTGTGTATAAATGTTTAAGAAATATAAGTCCATCATACTTATCGATGCAGTTTGAATTTGTTCATAATAACCATTGTCATGTAACAAGAAATCACACAAGTAATACTTTGGTTGTACCGAAATTTAAGTCGAACTCAGGTATGCGAACGTTTCATGTTAGGGCAGCATATGCCTGGAACAACTTGCCATCAACAATCAGAACCGAACTTGAGAATATGTCAGTGCAACAATTTAAAACAAAGATCCATGGAATTTAAATTGTGTGTTCTAAAGTATATTACAATTCTGCATTTCCTTGCTGAATTTATCTGATGGTTCTGTATATATTTATGTAAATAGTCGTTATATTCCATGTATATATATTGTAAATAATTATGTATTTTTCTCTGTGAAATGAGGGCCTGCTTGGAAAGCAGTGCTTGACACTGAAGCTGTTTACCCTCAATAAAGAAAGATTAAATAATAATAATAATAACAGTCATCAGTGTTACGACCCGAGTTAGCTCGGACTTTACAATTAAACTTCGTTCGTGACTTCATCTGTTTTGTAGTCCACACCTTCATCTTCTAGGTACTGATGACCGGCAATGGCTTCATATATTATATAGTGCAGTCATCCATCTCCAAACTAACATTACTTACGATTCGACAGCCATTGCATTCGTGAGCAAGTAATAATGGACGTTTTCCCGGTCTAAAATGGGTGAACAAATATAACTGAAACTATAACTAGGTCCCGAAAACCTTATTACGAGTAATTATGTCAAAAAGTCATATGCCAGTGATACATGTATGTCAGAACTGCAGTTACACGACGGTCTATGGCGGAATATCATAATATGCCGGTGTGTCAGAACACAAAATGAGGATTTTATGCAGGTAGTATGTGAAAAACATTGCATTTCATACCAATAAGTGCAGAAACCCTATTAATGTGTAATGACGTGCCTTTGGGAAATTACTCGCATGGCGGAGAAGAGAGATCAAAACACACGAATATTTACAACGGATTAAGCTGTTAAGTTTATCATATTAGTTAGGAGGCTTCTTCGAGTTGACCATAAATTATCAAGTGCGGGGGCGCCCTGCGTAAAACACGAACAAAAAAATCATAGAATTGCGTAGATCAAAATAAGAAGTGTTTATTCGTGACGAAATACATAATCAAAACAAGACCTTCGATCGTTGATCAATTAACATACATTGAAGTATATATCCCTCCCATTCAATACTTTTTTTCCATTTAAGTAATTTATAAAGTCAAGTTTATCCTAACATGTGTGAAAACATGCACCTACATCAGAGTAAAATTGACATGAACGGGGAAATGTCCGTAAATACCTTATGTTTGAACGCCGTAAAAAAATCAGTTCACAGGATGATAGATTTTAATAATTTATGACAGAAATCAACCAAACAATCATAAATAAATTAAATATAAACAAATGGATAGTAAAAACACAAACAACATTGATTTTGACGCCGGAAAAAAAGCATATGACATTGTGGTCAGCAACAGGGTCGTTCTAGAGGCGAACGCTCTACCAACTGAGCTATCAAGGGAACTATTATATACAATCGATGTAAAGATTCAAAATTATCAATTCTGTTTCTAGAGCCACATACGAGTAATGCAAAAACTTCATTTATTCTGTTAAATAAAAAGGAAATCACAGTTTCTTAGTTAGTCAGTTGACAAGATTTGCTCGAAAGTTGCTCCTCCTAAGCATATAGCCCGCAATCCGTACAAAAATGAAAATATAACGCGATCGCACATGAATGGACAAATGGACAATATGCCAATGGTTCCAACTTTTGCTCTCACTTCAAATGACTTTTAATGTACTTAAATGGTCACGTCGTAAAATCGATTTAAGAATAATAGCTGCTAAAAAAATTATCTCAATACATTAACATTGTGTAATTTCGCTGTTTAGGAGAGCTGTTTGGCATATCATTGCAGACACTGCTCGGATGCATTTCATTTTTGATATCGACGAATTTGTAAAATGCCGTCAAAAGCTTGTAGATGTCATAGACTGGATTCAATAAGTTTGCAAAACAGGTCCTCTTATGAGGAGTATATATTTCAAAACCTTAGTCTCAATGAAAGACTTTCACTTTAAGATCACTCTTGAAACCGACAGTTAAATTTCCGCGGGAGTTTAACTCGGTGTTAGTACCCAAAGTGCGCGGTTCGAAATCGCGCGGTTCGTTTTGGTGATACATTGACCTAGGCTATTGTTCAGCGCTAAGTGGCCTCCTAACTAATATATGCATTATTATTTATCCACTGAACGTTCAACTTACTCATATAGCAAACAGCACCCAGCATTTGTCTAATCAATTAACTAAAGTGAATCGTACCAATCGGAGCTTCTCTATAAATCAGAAGCATCACCTGTTGCGTAAATAAGAACGTGGCCTAAATTATTATTAATAACCTCCTGGTGTGACGAGTCAGATCGAATTGCTGTCCACGTATACGAAATCAAATTTCGTACACGACGGGACCAAGTGTTGCCAGTTCAACTATTCGTGGCCTAAATGATAAATATTGTAATATCTAGAATTACGGTAAATCAGCGTCACAACAAATTGATTACCTTTGAGTTTCATTCGTAGATTATGAAATGCAACTTAACTTATTTTGCCCCAAAATGGCGCATTTTCCGGTATGTCAGATCAGCGACGATTTGTAATGCAGGCTAAAGACCCTGATTTTGTGGTTGTAAGTCTGCTGTCATTGTTGAATATAAGCAAAGATATTTCTTGGATTAACATTAAAACGGTGCTTTAGGGCATGACCATTGGCCTGCCTAATATTTGGAATTGAAGAATTTATGACCGGCCAATATAATCGGTATAAAAGTGATTAGTATTAATAAGTGGAACATAATGATGTAAAGATGCCTCCTGAAACCGCAGATACAAGGCCTATAGTAAGCAAAGTGTTACTCAAGCTTAGTAGCAATGAATGTCCGTTTTACATCGATTTATTTGTTTACTCCGAATTCTAAATAGACTGAGCTAAACTCATTCAGTGTTAAAATGAACACTCACACTTCAAAATCCATCAGGGATTGCGTCGGAATACGTGATCGTATTAATTTGAATATCAGCAGCTATAGGCACTTCTAAGCTCTCATTGGGAAGTATTCGTTGCTTTGGACACACTTTCAAGATATAAATGATCTAGATGTTAATCAATCGCCTGTCACTTAATAACCTTAACGCTCCTAGCAATTATACAAAATCCGAGACAGTGGTACAATCTTGTACCGCGCGATCGCCGAGTCAATCTCGTACCATGCTCGGACAGGCGTTCAACCTGACCTGTATAGCTTAGTCGGTAGATATTAGACTTGCACGCACGCGGCCCGGGTCCGGTTCGATCCCGCCACATGCGGAGACCGATTTCCATCTCAAATTTGACAAGTTTGTGTCAACAAAACCACGCTTACAACAGGAGACAGGACATACTAATTATTTGCTGAACTGAGCAAGCCACCAGATTAGATAAAGGATATCAAGATGCGAGTTTAAATATAGCCTTGAGGGAAATTAGGTATTGTTCCTGAACATGATCAGGGATTTCAACTTGTTTTTTCATCTTTAGAATCATAAATATTTCAAAAAATGTTGAATCCTCTAATATCAATAGATTAAATAAAGAGAATTGATGAAAGGAATAGAAGCATGACCAGAACGGATGTTTAAAACTGTATTTTCCTCTAGCTGAAATTAATCACAATAATGGAATTGCACTATTTTGCCTTCTCTTCATTATCTGCCCGTCGGTAATTTTTATAAGGCATACCCTTTGAATTCAAGCTGTTACACATGCAATTTGCCGCTCATGCTATTATATCGACCTACATGACATCTACAGGGATAGGATAAATGTCATGTATTATATAGCTGTCTGAGTTGGTCACATTGAAACAGTAAGTCATTCCGTACATTAAATTGCATATCGTGTTCTGCCCATAGGATTGCAAAAGAAGCTCGATAGGGATTACGCTTGCGTCTCAAAATTGAACATGGAAGTTGTTCAAATATAGAGGACGATCCCGACGGTTTTATTGCATTATTTGGCGGAACAAAATAAGCACTTAAGCATGTGTATGTAAAGGAGATTTAAACAACACTGCACAGCACTACAGATAGATAGACCGTTCAGAGGTGGTCGTTCGAGAATTTACAAAATTACCACTCTTTAACCGGAATTACCCCCAATATCGTATTTTCATCATAAATAAGCTACTGTACAAGCTATAAACACTATTTTGAAACCTAATTAAAGGTTACATAATGTTTTTCCTGAAAAAGAACGAAAACAACTACATTTGTTGTTAAAAGGGATTTAAACAACTTGATTTTTGCGTAATATTTCATAAATATTGAAATTATTGTTTTTTTGTGTTAAAATAGATCATCATTTGACCTTTTGACCTCAAAGGGGTCAAACAGTTGAGAAACTCATTTTTGTTCTCGGAATTTCGTGCAAAATACGAATATCAATGATTTAGATTCTAGGATTATATTATAAGTTGTAAAAATGGATTTTGTACACAAATATCACTTTTTAACCGGAAATACACCAATATCGTATTTTCATCATAAATAAGCTAATGTACAAGCTATAAACACTATTTTAATACCTATTTAAAGGTTTTCCTGAAAAAGAACGAAAACAATTAAATTGGCTGTTAAAAGGGATTTAAACAACTTAATTTTGCATAATATTTCATAAATATTGAAATTATTGGTGTTTTTTCTTATAATAGATCATCATTTGAGCTTTTGACCTCAAAGGTGTCAACAAATTGTGAAACTCATTTTGTTTTATAAAATGTTGAGGTAAATACGAATATTAATGTTTTATAATCAAGGATTATATTATTAGTTGCAAAAATTGATTTTTGTACAAAAAACACGCTTTTTAACCGGAAATAGCCCAATATCGTATCTTTGTCACCATGCGGGTACCAAATCACAGGTTACATATGTGTCTACCCTAAAACGAACAAAAAACAACTAAATTGATTTTTACACTTAGTTAAACAACTAGATGTTGCGTAATGTTTAATAAGAATAGAAATTGTATGATTGTGTCGTTGCTATAATATTCAATATTTGACCTTTTTACATGGGAGGGGTCAAAAATCGGGGAAATCTATTGTATTTGTAATTTTGTGCTGAATCCTTATATTAAAATTGAAAGGAGTAAACACATTTATGAAGAAAGAAAAAACCGTTTTCTCTATTCATAAACATTTGAATTTTTCAAAACGCACATTTGTGTGTGGAGTTTAATGCAAACAAACGGGATCGAATTTAAGGGGGACTTACTTTTTGAACCCTTTATGATTGTGTGGCACTCCGTATTTTGTGGTTCATGTGATCATTTAATGACTCCAAGTAACAGCGCAATTGCTACAAGCAGTCATTTATTTAACCTAGACTGTTATTGAAGGAACCTAGACTGTTATTGAATGAACATAGACTATTTTTAAATGAACCTATACTGTTATTTAATGAACCTGGACGGTTATCAAATGAACCTAGACGGTTATTTAATTACCATACGTGATGATGTCATGTTACAAAGCAATTATATAATAATATATATAAAGTAACTATTTGACCCCGTGTTATCAATTAATGACCACAAGTAATCATTTAATGACCACAAGTAACCATCTAATGACCAAAATGGATCATCTAATGACCACTAAGATCAGGATGACGGCTTCAAAATGTTTAATATTCGGATTCAGCACAAAATTACAAATACGATATATTTCCTCAATGTCTGACCCCTCCTAAAAAGGTCAAATATTGATTATTATAACAATAAAAAACCATAACATTTCTTATTTTTATTAGACATTAAGCAACATTTAGTTGTTTAACTAAGTTTAAACAATTAATTTAGTTGTTTTTTGTTCATTTTCGGGTAGGAAAATATGTAACCTGTGATTTGGTGTCTAAAGTTGCAGCTGGTACATTATCATATTTATGACGAAGATATGATATGGGGCTATTTTCGGTTGAAAGGGGTATTTTTGTTCACAAATCCATTTTTGCAACTAATAATATAATCCTGGATTTTAAAACATTAATATTCGTATTGGGCTCAAAATTCTAAAAACAATTGAGTTTCTCAATTTGTTGACCCCTTAAATCTATTATAAGACAAAAAACCCAATAATTTCAATATTCATAAAAAATATTATGCAAAATCAAGTTGTTTAAATCCCTTTTAACAACCAATTTAGTTGTTTTGGTTTTTCAGGAAAACCATTATGTATCCTTTACTTAGGTATCAAAATAGTGTTTATAGCTTGTACATTAGCTTATTTATGGTGAAAATACGATATTGGAGTATTTCCGGTTTAAAAGTGGTATTTTTGTACAGAAATCCATGTTTGCAACTAATCATTTATTATATTCCTAGATTCTTAATAATTGATATTCGTATTTAGCACAAAATTCTGAAAAAATGAGTTTCTCAACTTTTTAACCCCTTTGAGGTCAAAAGGTTAAGTGTTGATCTATTATAAGAAAAAAACCCAAATAATTTAAATATTTATGATAATTATGCAAAATCAAGTTGTATAATCCTTTTTAACATCGTTTTCGTTATTTTTTAAGTATACATTTATATAAACTTTAATTAGGTATCAAAATAGTGCATTAGCATATTTATGATGACAATACGATATTGGGGGTATTTCTGGTAAAAAGCGTGATTTTTGGTACACTGCCGAAACCGCGATTGCGATTTGTGAGGTGACGATATTCGGATCCAGCACAAAATTTCAGACAAGACTGGCCCCATCAGATGCTTAACCTATCTCGGTCCATTAAAAGTTCAGTAACTGATAGACTAAACTGTTATATATCACCGTCTGAAACATTAACATTGACCAATATAATATAGTACATACGAGGGGGTATCAAACAGTTTTAGAAATCACCCAGAAGTGAAGGAGCTAGAAATTTCATTTTGTTATTTGATCTTTCAGACATCTGTACATAGTCTCTTTGCAAAGTTACACATTTCTCCCACTATTTATTACCTGTCCACGGACCGCCATTGTAGAGATCCTCAGATTGACCGCCATTGATTTATTTTCAGATTGCCTCAGATCGTGTTATTCCAAAAACAGCAATAAATAGTTTAAAGTGTTGACACAAAGGATTAAAGGTCATGTAGGGGTCATTAGAGGTCAATCTGTGCTAAACTTTAAACTATTTATTGCTGTTTTGGGAATAACACAATCTGAGGCAACAGAGACTATGTAAAGATGTCTGAAGGATTACGTATCAAAATAAAGTTTCTGGCTCCTTCACTTCTGGGTGATTTCTAAAACTTTTTGATACCCCTCGTAGCATGTGAGGAAACTAATTGTCAGTATTGTGGCCAAAAGGCCCTTTACCATCAGTAGTAAAGATATATATCTGCAAAGAAAAGTTCAGATTTATTCCAACGGCCTTTATTTGGGATATTTGGTTATCTGTTTATATCAATATGGTACATACAAATATGAAGCCATGATTTAACGATTTTGATTCGGCTCGGTTATTTGTTGGGGAATAATGGTGGGTCTCAATCGCAAATGTGCCAAGTTCACCACTATTTTTTGGGTCGAAATAAAATAAAACCATCTATCTGCCATTTGTTCAATGAACTTGATAAAGCGTTACATTTATAGTCCACAGAGACATGCTCTATTGACTTTTTAGCACAAAAGACGTGACAGCTAACCAAAAGTGACTCCGAACAATTTGTTATCATTGGAAAATGAGCACTTAGCATGTATTGAAATGCAACACACAATACGAAAATATTAAGATATGTTGAGGCGATTGAGAAGAAACAAATAATGTCCACAATTTTTAAGGAGTTTGGATAATCTAATATAATTCATAAAGCATTCATGTACGTTACTTACTAAATTGATTTAGAACAAAAACCTTTTTAAATTTAAAACACGCACACACAGTAACTATAATGAAATACCAAGATACTACATGTGAAGATAAAGCAATGAAGGGGTAAATTACGGTACTCGGTAACGATACTGTTCAAGGAATGTATGAACTGTTCCACATTTACAGCGCATTGCTGTCCGACTGATCCAAGCTAATTGCTTGTGCGTTAAAGTTACAGGAAAGCTCGTTAGAGTTCATTACCAGTTAAGGAAGCGAATTGGTGCTCAATGTATCAGTGTGCCGTATCAGAATCGCCTTGAAAGGGTTAAATATCAATCAATAAGCCTATACATTTAGCTCCAACATAAACATATTGAATTATTATAAATGTGTAAAGAAATGTCATTTCTTGAATTTGAGATACTACACGTGCAGCTTGACAGAATATTAACACATCTTTGTGTCTAAATCCACAACAATTGTGTTTTCTTTTCATTTAAGCATTTGGTTCTTCTACACATAGCCTCGATGTAGCAATAGGAAGAAAATGTACAATCTGGTAGCGATGATAACTCACCAGTCGATAATAAAATGAGGAATGGGATGCTTATATTGATAAATGCAGCCCATACCATTCTACATTTTACATTTTCATGCGTGTTCAAAACCCCAGTGCGAAAATGAAAACTGCACTAAGTGTTATTCTTTTCTTACTTTTGTTTGCTCATTACGGTCAGTTGCTTTTTGAAGACGGTATATGTTGAAACTGCGAGAAATAAAAAGCACAATTATGACAGTTTCCTCATCCCTATAACCACAAAGTCGAAGGACAATCTTAAAATACAATTTCTGATTAAAAGAACTTCTGTTGCGCAAGAAAGCATTATACTGAAATTCGGGGATGTGTGCGAATTCATGTGTGCAAGTTCCCAACACGGAGGTGCATATCATCTTTGAAAGCAGAGACAATAATCGTGTATTACCAAATAACATTGTATGGTGTTATCGGGTTGTTCCATATTTTAAACGTAGTCATTGTCATTTTTACTTGAATATTTATGAAGTTTCGGTCTCAGACAAACTGATTTTTTTAAATTCTTTTTCTTGTTTTGTTACGTGTTAAGTCGCAATATTAAATCGGTTTGGAAACTTGAAGTCACAATGCAGAAGTGGTCTCGGCTTGCGTTGATTTTGATGTGATGCAGTCGATGCCACTACGATCCTTGTCCTTACTACGTCTGCATTGTTTTGAGATGAATGCTTGCTTGAATGCTAATATATAACGGTCGCACATAGCCGTGTAAATGATAGGATTTATAGCTGAATTGATGTAGGAGAGTATGCGAGCACACTGTGATATGTACGATCTCGCCACATAGTTCGATATGATAAATCGGTTACCGCGAGATGAAGCAATCATGTAGCACAGCGATACGAATTCAAACGGTGAAAGAAGCAGGAAGAAGATTAAGCCGTTCACCACCAGCATCTTGGCAATCTGGTTGCGCATGTGGGAATCTTTAGTCTTCTGCAAACCTTGTTGGTTCAGACGTTTCATTGATTGATCTAGTCCGTGTATGATGGAAACATACAGGACGCTGTTTAAAATCAATGTTATGAAAAATGGGAGTGTCTGTAACCCTAATGAAAACCGTGTCAACCATGGTTTCAGTGGGAGACAGTATCGAATAGCAGATGGCCATTTGTTGTATGGGTAAATAGGCGCCCATTTGTAGCAATAGAACACAAACTTTGCATTGGCAGGCGTAAGAGAACCGGCCAGTAGGCAAGAAAGGATCCATGCACCCGCTATAAGCTCCTTAGATTTTCCCTTGATGCCACTATTCCGATCCTGCGGTCGACATACAGCGACATATCTGTCTAGGGAGACAAGAGTTACGAAGAAAAGAGAGGCAAAATAAGACATATCCGAGAGGAAAAACAGTGAGACACATCCCGCTGACCCTAGCGGTGTATCGTCGCCATCGAGGGGAGATTTGGCGTAACGTAAAAGTTTTGGTCCAATGGCTGCAAACAAGAATATGATATCTGCAATTGCTAAATTGATGAGGTACCTGTTGGTGATAGTCCGCATGTGTTTGATTTTTACTGCCACGTAGATGAAAGCGCCATTTCCAATGACTCCTAGAGTTAATATCAATGGGTAAAACACTGTGATCAGCAACACGCCGCCTTTTGTATAACCAAACGTAGCCGAACCATCAGGACTCATGTAATTCGTACCATTATAGTGCTGTGCGGTCTGGTTAAATCTTCTCAAACATTCCAGATCAGAATTATCCAAATCTGTAGATAGTTCATTGGAATAGATAAGTGTATTCGATTCATTGACAGCCATATTACTGTTGAGAGTTTGCAAATTGTTAAAAAATCAAGATGATCACATAGCGCAGGCGAAGTGTGAGTGTGTGTGTATCAAACCACCTTTTGCCGATATAGCTTCTAGTCAAGCCAGTGTTACTCTAGTGTGTGCTGATGCATCTGTGATATATTTCACTCTCACGCCGACTTGTATAGGAACTCAGTGATGAGCTATAAGCCAATAGGGTTCACAGTCGATTGACATGCGCAATTCAGGCGGAGGTATATAATGTCATTCACAAACCATCTGCGGCACGCAAGACAAGCTGTTAAATAACATGTATACAATTCGTGTGTGGATGAGGCGTTAGACGAACGTGTCTGCGACGCTGTAATTCGCACAAAGTAACACGCAATTTATTACGTGATTACGTGAAAACAACGAAAAACAACATGAACTCCCTTCGTTTCAACATCTTCCTTGTAAAATAAGGTTCTGAACGGTCACTGTGTGTCATATTGCATAGTTGAGGGGGACTTATCACTGCCTCTTCCGCACTGTACAAAGTATAAGGAATAGGCTGGTATCTGTACACGCAACACTCGTTTCACGCTTCGTTCTGTGTATGTCTATGGAGGCTGGATTATGGCTCAGGGGGGACCATTGCTCCTTTCACACCGGCCATGTTAAGTGAGTGTACTGTAAGTTAAATAACAGCATTATTTGTGCCATATGACGCTGGTGTTACACTCAAAGGAAATCATGTCACGCACTTGCGATACCTTACTTCTTATATTGCACTTGAATTGATCAGCTTTGAAACATACTAAGGACATTGACACGTTTGAATTATATCAATATATTGTATATCTAACAATCTTAATATCTTTTTCGTCAACAAAGCATAACAGGCTCATATTATTTCTTCTCTTTCCACCTTTATGCATTTTGTCCTTATTTCGCTGGCATACTTTGCTGGCGGTACCGGATACCTGTTTTGTTAGTCTACAATCTTGGTTTTGATTACAATACCTTTCTCCTGTAGGTCTAATACATTTGTGAAGATGCTGCTATTTGTATATGATCTCTGTTAAATTGTATCTAATAGATACAAGTTCTGCCTGTGACGCCGACTGGCTTTTATACACCCAGTTGGTGAGCTTCTATTATTTGTTGGCTAACTGTAAAGGAGGAACAATAATTTTGTCCGAGATCTCCAAGCGCGTAAAATGTAAGGCCTTTTTGATTGTATGGTGATATGACTGCGACATAATGACTTCACCAGAAGTGTATATATCCTATGATGTGTCGTTTAGCCGAACGATGCTTCCGACTCATTAAATTACACTAACATCGAATCAAAATTCGAATTATTCAACAGTTCCTTGTTATTCGGCCGAGTGCACCAAACTGGCGTAACGTAATAGCTTAGTAGTTATGCCCTCACTGTAGTGTAACTTACTAACGATGTAATCTGAGAGTAAAACCGGCCCTGCAATAAAAAGTAATTCTTTTCATAATAAAAATCCGTTTTTTGTAATTGAATAGTTCAATGGTTTATTAATAACATGATGCCACTTTTATCATCCAGCGCTATTCTTTAGCTACACGCCATTGGTGCACTCGGCCGATTATGGTGTTGTTTTGGGGGTATTTTCTTAAAAATATAACAATACACAACGTTGAATATTAATTTTGAACAAGTCGTTCTAACGTGCCGATCCCTCACGGATTTTAACACATTTGTTGTAATTCACGCTTCAATCTTATTATTTGCGCTGTGATTGGCCCATTATCATAGTCCGTAATACCTAGCTATGATATAAACTGTAACCTGAATGGTCCATATTACGCAAAACATAATGACATTTTTGATTGACAGTCGCTAAGGAGATTCCCCAAAATCTGAAATACAGGGCTTCAAAACAGCTAGTTTTGTTGATGTAAGGCGTAGGGGAGATCGGGGAGTGTACACCTCACCGTGGGATTCTCATCATTGCGGCCACTGGTTGAAAATGGCTGCTCCCCGAATAATGTTTGTCAAATTATCATCAAAGAACCAGTTTTACATCATAAAAGTGGATTTTCTTCCATTTGTTACAATGATTTTTTTCTTAAGATACTCGTACAGAAGATTTTAATGTAAATCATCATTAGGTAGGTATGGGATAGGTTATAGATTTGATGCAGTTATAGACCCGTCATTGTATGCAGGACATGCCTGGTTATCGGGTCAATGTACTAATTGTGCTATGAAGCAGATTCGCCCTGTTATGATGGGGCATGTTCGTCAATGGGGATTTACATGATTAAGATTTTGTATATTTTAAAAATTGTAATTCTCCTCCTGTTGCCTATTTGTAATAATAAAAATAGATATCTGGTATGGAGTAGCACTAAAATTAGAGATATTATTTTTAAATGTGGTATTCATTATGATTTTAAAATTCTAAACGACTATATTCCGAAAAAATGAACCCACCCTTAAAATTAAGATGGTTCAAGACTCTCTTAACCCTAACCATCTTCAATGCCACAAATGTCCACGGCAAAGTCTGTCTGTGCCAGCTGGCGTGGCACTTTTTCGATGAAATAATGGCCCCAGGCTACATAGTCGGGCCAATATACTGGCCCGAGTATTGTTGGCCCTGTGGCGCACTGGTAGAGCGTTCGTCTCGCAACCGAGAGGTTGGGGCTGGCGGCGCCACTCTTTTTGGTTTTTGTCGTTGAAAAAAAATTCTTCAAAATGTGACTTAGGAGGTATTGCATATCAAATGTGTATACCTATTTGATACATACTTCTTTATGAAGCCTATAATTATGAGACCATGGCGAACTTGCCCCGGCCTATGACGAACCTGCCCCGGGGTCACCAGTTTCACACCTGTCTTTAACCTTTACTCATTCCTTTACATTAAGGCCAAGGGTACTGACATTGTGATCGTATGTAGCCAAGATATCAATCAATCAAGATTTCAAGTAATGTCAAAAGGTCCATTCAATCTCTGAAATTGACATCTTAAGGCCATTTCAAATGATAAGGGGCAAACACTCCCCGCCTCTTCCCTACTCCAGGACTTATATTACTCTGCGATAATAATATATAACCGTTTTAATTTGTACGATTCAACTTTATTATCATACATTTCCCATAAGTATGCATTAAATTTGTAACCAACTATGGAAAAGAGTGACTTATTTAAAATATTTATACAAGGATTGATAACATCGTGTGGCCCAATACAAATCCCGTCAACGTTTCACGATACACACGCAATAGCAAGTAACTGAACAGATCGCGGCGTAAGTCAGTCCCGTGTAAATGCATATTGTCACCATCGAGGAAGCAAACGCGCATAGTGCCATAAAGAAATACTGCGCATACATATATCCCACTTGGCACAGCAGAATGGATATAGACATCAAGATTAACACTTTCCAAGCAGTAGGCATCTGAAGACGACCTTCCAAAATGTCACAAAATATTTCAAAAATGTCAAACATATTGAACTTCATTACCATATTTGGAATAATCATGAGAAATGCATTGAAATAAGTACAAACATGCCTAGTATTGGTTCAGTAAAGTAGACTTTGAAAATTGGGAAAGGTTTCTGAATAATCTGTTTTGTAAATGGTAAAACTAGTAGCCGCGTGAAAAAAGTTAAATTTAAACAGATGAATGCCACTCAGACCAGGGGTTTTGAACTACTGTTATGTTTCGTCAAGCTAAATGGGTTCACAATCAATCAGGGGAGATTTTCATTGAGTGCGAGCGTGTTTTTGATGTTGTTGGAGATACATTGTGTACTTCAGACGATTTATACTCCCAGGATGATGTTAACAGTCTTTTGTTGGCTTATGAAGAAGTTTTAATTCACAATCACGATAGTTCATTCAAAATCATATTTCCAATATCCGTAACATTTTACTCGGCCGGGTGCAATCTCAAACAGACACGAATCTGTTGAGACTTGACCATGTTCTTAGTGCTTTTCTTAGTTAGAGCAAAAACGTTTAAAGTGATTCACTTTTTTGCAATTTCCTAAGACACTCACTTGCGTGGGTTGCTTATTTTATAATTTCGTTATTCATGGCGGATTGTTAATTGTTATATGAAAAGACATCTTGAGCTTGAGATAAAGTACTTCAACATGCCAAAATATGAATTTATTGCTGGCATTTTAATTTGAATGCCCCTACATTTTATTTATGCACTATAGGCTATGAAGTATGGACGATAATAACATTGAGCACTACAGAATATTTTACGACCGACTAATGAAATCTTTGTTTTATCATTAATTTGAACCCAAGATTCTAAATCATTATATTGTTATTGGCCGTATTCTCGTACTTAACGCGGTTTTAGCGTAAAACATTCTTATTTTTGAAAAAACTCCATTTTAAACTCTGCGAATCTCGTCTCCAGAGTGGTCGTGCGTCCACTATATGCAGGTAATCAATTTATTCTCGCCTAAATGGGTTGTAATAGATATCGACCGAATTTCTCAAAATGCACGTGTATTGTTAAGACTACATGATATGCACATCAGCTTGCAACGGGCACGGTTGATAAATCAGTTAAGGAATACAGTTGGTGTATGAGTTTAGTTAAACGCGCATCAAACTGCCCCCGTACCCGGGTTTAAAGTTAGACCCTTAACGGTGAGTTAGACGCGTGTTTAAGTTTAACAAAAGTTCGAGAATTTGGTTTAGTTTAAACGATGTGTTAAAGTCAAAGTTAAACGCGTGTTTAGCATAAAACCGTGTTTAGATACGCATGGGAGCTGCTGTACGGATTTCTTCGGAATTGGAGTCATTAATCAATGGAACAAGCTGTCAACCAATAGTCTACGTTAAACGGTCATCGCATTGAAATATCGAATACAACACAACGGAACTAAATTGGGTAAGAACAAACAAAACAAAAAATAGTATCTTTTATAAGTGTAAAAACATTTGTAATCCCGTCATTTAAATGCTTACAAATATACTTCGCTCTTGTACGGTTCGCTATCGTCAACGTTGAAAATGCACATTGATGATCACTTCGAGATACTCTAAATGATAGAGATTTTGGAACTAATACGGTCGGTTGAAAAGTCATAGAGATGGGTATGTTGCGGTCTCTATGGATCAGTATCCGGTTCTTTGGATGTTTTATTATATTTCAAATTGGTGATTTCTTATCCCCAGCTGCAGTACGGATTTCTTCGGAATTGAAGTCATTAATCAATGCTGTTTACAAATTGTGTACGTTAAACTGTCAACGCATTTGAATATCAAATAAAACACAATGTGACAAAATAGGGTAACACAAAGGCAAACAAACAAAAACGTAATATTTCATATCAACCCTCCAAGTATTAGCGCAAGTGCATGTGAAATCCCGTCACTTAAATGCTTACAATTCAATTACGCTCTGTGTATGGTTTTTCCAACTTCAACGTTGACACCGTTGCCCTGTCGGTTGAATAAGCTGTTGTCGTAAATTCTTGATCGTATATCAAACTTGCCCTGCAAAAACAAGTTGTACCAAACTCCAAGATATTGACACAACCGCGAGTATGAATCTACACGGAAATGGTTATGGCAAATAAGGATCTACAGTAATTTTCCCAGTCCCTGCACTACCCCGCAATACAATTGCATGACTTGTATGTATGCACACTGTCAAATAATACCGTTCAACAGGTTAACTGAACCCGAATAAGATAGATTTCCTTTTTATTTGATCACGTATGTTTTTTTATTCCTCGTATTTAAGCATTTTGTTTATGAATACCATGACGGTTGTGGACATACGTTTCAAGGGATTTAAGTACACGCACACTTTGTTTATCTTTTCACAGTTTTTGTTATGTTGAATTTATTGTCATATGTATTGATAAAAAGTCGGCGGTGCGAATAAACAGGACGTCATCTTCATGCAATAATAATGTTATTACTGTGTTATTTCAGTTACTTTGGATTAATACATTTCTGAATGAGATGTGTATTTTTATTTATTTATATATATATATATTTTTTTGTTACAGAATAATAATCTTTAATACTTATTTGACAAAGATATTTGCAGCGCAAGTAGGTAACTGAATAAACAAGTCATATCAGAGTTAATGTTATTCATTAAGTAGTATGTGATGAACTGAAAAGAGTCACGGTGTTTTACCAAAAACATAATATCTGTATTTTTTATATTGCTGTTTTATGTTATTTGGATTCAATTCGTTTTATATCGTTAATCCGTGTATTATTGGAATGATTTTATTAATTTATTATTTTTCCGCGTACAGTTCTGCAACGGCACATTCATTGCATGTGTTAAATAGTATCGGTTGTTTCCTAACAGAAACACTTTTGCAGGTGTTGTATATGGATTCTGAAATTAGAATTGTTAAGTTATTCTGTAACGGTAGTTGAATTTCCTTTAGCCACCCATAGTTATCCCGATGCAGTAGTAGCATAATCAACTCTATAGCTCACCGGCCAGCAGTGAAAAATGGGGTGCAGGGGTATGTGGAAAGCTAGAAGATAACCAACACTTTTAGGTGATATATTGATGCATTTGGGTCATCACTAGGGTGGATGTGAAAATTGAAAGTGGTGTAGTTTTTTAATATGACCAAAAATGAGTGAAAATGGCACGTTTTTATGATTTTAACTAAAACCCCGTTTTCTACCAAAGGGGTTGTCGTTGAAATTCTGTTTTTAATTCTAGAATGTAGCTTACTATATAGTGAATAAAACGCCACCTCATTTAACTAAAAAATGTAACATATTTAGGGCAAAAAGTGACCAGAACGGACCAAAAAAGCCCCAAAATTAGGAAAATTATGAAATAATTGGTTACACTTTTGTTTATTTCTTGAGGTTGAAAATAGCTAGAGGAATGGTATTATTTTTAAAAAGTGCATACGTAGATAGTGAATGTATTTTAATTACTAAATTACATAAATACGATTGTTCAGTGAGGGATTGGTCCAGAAGACTAAAAAATTATATAAATCGCAAAAATTAGCAAAAATTACAAAATGCTGTTTACTTATCTAATTTAAGGTGTTTTCTATTATACTTTTGTTTTGAAATGTATCTAATCTTGATTTGTAATACTATATATCTTATTTTGTTCAAAGTGTATGTCTAGTTTGGTCAAAAATAGTCAATTTTACCAAAAATGTACGAAAATACATAATTGTTTTAACAAATAAATAAATAATGTAAAATAATGTGAATACATAATTTTAAGATCAATGATCTTCGGAAACCCAAACCCCATAATGTTCATCAATTATCTGACCCCTCAATATTAGACACAAGTGTTAC